>VYZQ01031005.1:80943-136952 GCA_013400655.1 Mystacornis crossleyi | reverse complement strand
CTCAAGTTACTTCTATCAATGCCGGAACAGCAAGAGGGTGATTCTTGCCTTGTCCCTCTTTAAATCTGTATTTTACAGAGGCGTAACCCTTCTCTCAGTGGCTCAATAGAGCTGTCTATATTCAAACTAGTTAATTGATTGGTTCTATGAAGTTCTGGAGGAAGTTACACACCTGTCGTAGCCACATCACTTCCCCAAAGAAACAGAGCCAAAAGAAAAAAATAAACCTGAAGAGCAGGGAGGGTGCCAACCCATGACACCAATAAAGCCAATATTATTTCCTATTTTTTAAAGACAAAACACAGGACTGAGCCCAGAGTTATGTTCAGACAAGAAAGGAAGAAATATTTTTAAAATGAGGCATAAGGATTTGAAGGAAAATGGTGGATACATGGGAAACCATGAAGATATATGAGGCTGTATTTTGATATTTATACTGGCTGTCTGTATTTATTTTATTTTATTTTATTTTATGGATAATTTTAGGAATTTGACTGCAATCCAATATGCAGAAATACACTGCATGTCCTTTCTCTTCCACTGATTTTTCTTTTTATTCCTCAGCCAGATCCATTTTCTTCTCTTTGTATAGTAATGACAACAGAATGGTACAAGTATAAGAAATAATGATCTGAACATTCAGGAAACTGAGGGCAATTTTATGAAAAGCAGCTGGAATTCCAGATCTGTAATGCTGGCATTAATTTGCTCAATTTTGCGTTTAACCTGTTGGCCTTCAGAAGCATTTTCTTTTCTTCAGAGAAAAAATATTTCATGAAGTTGTTACTAAGATGACAGCAAGAGAGAATTTTGAAGAAGTTTACCTGGCTGAAGTGCATCTGAAGAAATTACGCACTCAGGCAGGTAATTGAGGTGTTTCTGTTGTGAATGGAAGTTTCTGGAGCTGGCTGGCTGTGTGGAAGCCAGTGAGTCAATAAGTAGAATAATAAAAAAAAGAACTCACAGATAACCCCATATTCCACCTTAGTCACAGAATTTATTATGGCACGATAACTCTGGAAAAAGAGAGACACAATGTGAAATATTAATCCTGGGGACTTGGATGACATCTAGGAGGTCTTAATGTGGATCCATGAATTTAAAGATTGATGTAGGTGTTGGTGCAGCAGTCTTTAAAGATTTTTAGCCTTGTTAATCTGGATTGGATCCTGATTTTTCAATCATGTAAAATAAGGATCATTATTTCAGCTAAGTTACATTGTGGTTTTTGTGATGTGGTTGCATATAATATATTATTCCTTCATTTAATTCTAGAAGTTACAAAGGTCTTGGATGCCTTACCCAAGACTTTTAGGGCTGAAAGTGATCATTCATTAGTGGTGATGGGGAAGATACCTCCACTCTGCATCAGTGAACTTTGGGGATTTGCTGCTATACTCTGCAGAAAAAAAAGTAATTGCTAATGAAAACAAAAACTGACCTAGGTAGAGCAGTGGTTGGATTTGGGGTGGCTGTTCTCTTATTGCTTATTTAGGTGGAAATTTTGCACCTAACACCCTCTCAGAAGGATCTTGCAGTTACCCCACCAATACTTTAACACCATTTATTTTACTGAAGTTGGCACTGATCTCTGCTCTGTGTGATCAGGGACAGGACCTCAGGGAATGGCTGGAGCTGTGTCAGGGGAGGGTTAGGGTGGATATCAGGAAAGGTTCTTCCCCCAGAGGATGGTGGGGCACTGAACAGGCTCCCTAGGGAATGGGCACGGCCCCAAGGCTGCCAGAGCTCCAGGAGTGCTGGGACAACGCTCTCAGGGACAGGGTGGGATTGCTTGGGTGTCTCCTTCAGGGGAAAAGTTGCAGTAACTTGAATGCACAAAATAGCTACTGGAATTGGTGTTTACATGAATGTATATCTTCCATAAATAGAGATTAATAAATGGAAGCAGTATCTAATAACCAGACAGAAGGGCTTAATTGGTTTGATTCGACCTAATGTTCCTTCCCAATTTCAGACACCTGATAGAGAAAAAGGGCTGTTAAACCCACAGATTACAACCATGATCATGTCAACTCAGAGAAGAGCTGAGCTGGCCTAAAATCAGCCTGGTTTCTAGACTCACGGAAAGGACCATTCATCATCAAGTCCAACCTTCAACCCACCACCACCACCATGTTTGTCACTAAGCCATGTCCTCAAGTGCCACATCCATGTGTTTTTTGAGCATTCCAGGGATGCTGACTCCACCACCTCCTTGGGCAGCCTGTTCTGGTAATTGACAAGCTTTTCCATGAAAATATTTTCCTGTTATCTAATCTAAATCACCCCTGCTGCAACTTGAGGCCACTTCCTCTTGTCCTGCCACTTCTTACCAGGGAGAAGAGACTGACTCCCACCCAGCTACAACCTCCTTTCAGGGGGGTTTAGAGAGCACCAAGGTCCGCCCTGAGCCTCCTTTTAAACAGGCTAAAAGAGAAAAGGCTACTCCCTGCTCCTTGTGGGATTTGTGCTCTTGACCAGCTTCACTGTCGTTCTCTGGACATGTTCCGACCTCTTTGGACACACTCCAGGCACAGACAGTGCACAGGCAGACTGTGCCAGTGCTGGTTTGTGTGCTGGGTTAGCCCAGCAGGATCCTGATCACGCCCGGGGTCTCTGAGTGCAGCGGGTATTTAGCCCTGGAGCTGGGCAGCCAGCGGCCCACTCCTCATGGCATTCTGCTACCAAAACCCACAGACATCCTCCCTCTATGTCCCTGCTTGGTGCAAGAGTTATGGTGGAAATAAATCCCAAAGAGACAGGGATTCATTGAGTCTTCTGCACTGTATGCAGTAAATCTTGGTTGTAATATTTTCTCTTAGGATCATGGTGGGCATGGGAAATCCAGGTAAGACGAATGATGGATTTTAAGCCATTTCTATTTCAGTACCTCCCAGAAAGGGGTAGGAAAAAACAAGGTAGGTTGTTTTTCACGTGATTCATGGTTGTTCCCATTTGGAAAAATCCCTTTTCTAAGCCAGCAGTGAGACATGGGGTATAACTGACAATAATTAGCTGCCAGGAGAGGCATGGCTGAAGTGACTTCCCTCTCCTTTTGCAGGAAGACTTCAAACATGACTAGATGGAAAATACAGCTGTGTGCAACAGGCTGTTGGCATCTGATCAGATGCAACTGGATAAAATGACATGGTTTGTTAGACTTGTGGTTTGACTACAGGGGCTATGGAGCCATTTGTACCTTTTAGTCTAAACCAAAATGGTATCTCCAAGAATGGGAAGAGTTATGAGCTGTGCTCCGTCCCAGGAAAAGGTCTGGGCAGCTGTAAAACAACTGTTTTGAAAGCTTCCTTTAGAACCCCAAAAGGCTGGGTTTTTTAAAAACTCTGTCCAATATTAAGACTAAAATGCTGTGTGGTAGAGGATTCTGATTTGTTCTTCCCTTGTTCTGAGCTACATCCTGACTCTGCCAGAGAGGACAAGTGTACAGTAGAAATTCTCTTTCCTGTATAAGACATTTATGCTTAAAGAGCTCATGTAACACAGGAACATATTAAAAAACAACTTGTAAGAACAGAGAAGAAATATAAACTTTGCAGAATATTACCCAGCCACTGAACGACACAAAGGCAGAGAATTGGCACGAAACTTGTGTTTCACTTATCTGGTCTGGATCTGGCATGTGTTTTGATTGCTGTTCCCATCACAAATCACAGAAAGCTGTTATAAATACCAGCCCAATAACTTCCCTTTGGACTTTGGAATTGATTTGTCCATCCAGGAGTGACTAACAGTTTTGGGCCAGATGGAGCCATAATGACGCTGTCTGGGACAGAGTCAACTGTCTTCCTGGTGCTTCCCAGCTTCTCTCTATCATTGCCTGAATTTCCTGTAGCATTTTACAGCTCATGTCATAATAACTTGGGACTGAGAGACCTTAAAGAACCTTGAAATCAGGGGTAATCTTAAGATGTAGCTGTGTCCAGCTGAATGCTGGATTTAAAGGCAGTGTGTGGACCAACAGGATAGCATTTGCTATCAGACCTTTCTGCTGTGTGCAGTGATGCTCCACATGGTGTAGGTCTCTGAAAAACACACACATCAAAAAGCTTTTTTTCCTGGAATTTTACAGGCTCCCCATAGAATATTTTGGCCTATTATTGTATATGTGCTTCAAAATATTTCTGTCCAGTTATGATGACAAAATAAGTTGACCATTTCAAGCCACCAATGAAGCTCTTAGCGCCACTTGAAGTGCTTGTGCACCAGCAGTAACAGGGTGACTCATTAGTTTTTGTAATTAATTCCTGTGCCAATAAGCCAATAAAGATAAGCAGAAAATAAACCAGGCCTCCGTGGCCTGTCCTCTCTCCCTGGATTCCCAGGAATGCCCCTAGGCCACCTCACCCTGACAGATAAGGGAGAGGGCTTACCTGGCTGAGCCCACCTGCACGCACACAGCATTGCCTTTTTTTGGACCAGTGCAGCTTAAAATCCTCATTTGATTTTCTTTTCTGCCCACTTGTCCCCGTGCCGTCCCTTCACGTCCTCATTCCATGCGTGTTCATGCCCCTGAGGTGTCATCATGTGCAGCTGCAGGGCAGGAGAGATAGCAGTGACCTGAGCCGTGGCACTGGCCTGAACCTAATCTGTTCTGATTAGCTGTATCAGCTGTGGATGTGGCACAGAGCATCCTCAGGCCATGACTTGTGCTAAGAGAGATGGAGGAAGATCAGGGAACTTCATAATCTGCCGTGCCATAAACGCAAGATGACCCTGCACACAGGGCTGGCTTCCTTTAGAGCATTACCTAAACACGGGCGTAGCTGCCTCAGATAGCAGTGCCGGTGAAGTCAGACTTTTGCAATCAGAGCTGTAAACTCATAGCTCTTGATTAGTGCTGAACTACAGGTAAATGAAGGGAGGCTTCTCTGCAAGCACTCAGATGCTGCAGGGAAGCCCTACCAGGAAGAGAACTGCTGTTGGAAGTGTACAGGGATCCAGTACAGCCTATTCCAGTAAAGCAGCCTTGGCTAAGTCACAATCCCTGATAGCTGGGACTCTCTGATAGCTCAGAGTACAGTGAGGGAGAGTTACAGGAGTCTTGATGTGTTGTGGGCAGCCCTACACCCATCCTGCAACAGGCTTTCTTTAGAACTACACAGAAGCCCAGGGTTAGGTTCCTAAATTCTCAGCATCCTGACAATGAGGTGCCCTAACTTCCCAAAGAGTCCGAGCACTCATGCTGCATCCAACGATTTGCAGGCTGTCTCTATTAAATAGCCATCGTCCATAAACTTAGACAAGACACTTCATTTGCAGCATTAAAATAAACAGGGATTTCACTGAAGCCCTTCAAGTGAAATTCTTCTCCCAGGTACATCATGTGAAGCTAAATCCTTTGTCTTTTAGGGACATGTGGGTTCATTAGACCTGGAACAATGATGAACTGGAGGCATTTCAGTTCTTGGCCACTTCATTTTTATTCATTACCCCAACACTGAATTATTTCACAGCTTTAGGACATTTAAAAAAACGAGGAACCCGATGCTTGAGAGTGCTAGCTAAAACCACTCAGAACCCTGTGGATGTACACCCGAATTTTCACTCGTGCAACCAACACACGTGGCTTTGTCTGCATATTTTCACAATATCTTCTTAGTACGTGCTGCCTGAGAGGGGTTTGGAGAGAAACAGTCTGGCCTCAGCTGAGAAATCTTCAGCTGAAGGAGATGTACATGGCACTGCTTTTTATCAAGCAGAGAAGAGGATGGTGAGTCTGAATTGGAGCTTGCAGGGCAGAGGCAGGAACAGAACAGTCGAAATTTTAAAGTCATTAAAAAATGGAAATTTTTTTTGGAAATAAATCATTGGAAATAAAATCATTAAAAATTGGAAATTGCTCACCCGAAAAGGATATAGATGGGAGAAGGTAAGTCAGACATGGAGACAGGAGGAGCTGGACTGAAACAGTGTCCAACTGTCCAGCTGCATTTGGCTCAAATCATGAAGAACCCCCAAAATCCAAGTTCGGCACTGCTCCCTGGCAAGCAAATACCTGTGAAACCTGCTGGTAACCTGTGCTCTCCATCAGTATGAATGGCAGAGACCAGGACAAGGAGAATTTGGCACCGGGAAAATCTCCTCAGAGCCTGGTGCAGAGATCAGGCAATAGGTACTGCAGTGTGTCTATATATACCAGTTTAGATATATATATAGACATATATACATTGGTAAAGAAGAAAACCAAAGTTGGACGGAGTGTTTGGCACCGTCTTCTTTTCACCTGTGCTCTCTGTATAATGTAGCTATAATAATGTTCTTTTTTTAGGCAATGTAGTTAGCATAGTTTTAGTAATAGCTTTTTCCTGCAAGCTGCTGAATATTCTCTTGTTCCTGAAGTTATTACAGTTCAGGATACTGTTCCCTCCCAGGGATAGGCCTTATTTTCCAAGTATAGGCAGCATTTGGAGAGGACAAATTTCAGTTTTATTTCCCCTGGATTGCCATTACACACGCTGAAAAGATAAGCTACTAAAAAAGCAACTGAAATGGGCTAAAAGAACTGGGGTTTTTCCGGCTACTGTATTGCTTCTGTTTTTACACCTTAGCAATTTCTGTTGAGAATGATTAATTCAGGTCCAAGTCATTAGGTGAGGCAAATGTGCTGATTCAAAATATAACAGGAATGCAGGTGGAAATGAAAGAGAATAAGCACGGTAAATATGCAAAACATTTTACAATGAGATTACTTCTGCCAGGCCAAGGACATAAAGTTTTACTAGCTTGTGCTACATGCATATAACTGGAATTATGACTTGCAAAATAAACCTTGGCAATCTCTGTATTCAGATTAGTACAGAAACTCAGAATAACACAGGAACAGGAGTTTTTTAGGCCTTTGGACATATTTTGTATACGTGAAGTAACCTCATTGAAATTTGCTGACAGAGGATAGATTTTTGAGTATTTACACCTTAAGGTATGAAGCAGTGGCTGAGGTGTTCAGCCTGGGAGCCAGGGGAAAACGCGGAGTTCCTCTGAGAGATTCCCTAATTCCTACCTTAGCGTCAGTATCCAAGTGTTTCTTGTACCCCCCACTGGAAAGATTCCCCACCACCTCTCATCCTTAGTGATAGGGAACATCTTTCCAGAGCATATTTTCCATGATTTTCAACCCACCTGGCCCCGCATGAGTGGAATTCGGAGTTTGCTGATGGCACAGGAAACATTTTGCAGGCAATAACTCTTTGCAATAAAGGGCAACTTTATAGGTGAGAAGATCACTTCTCTTTGAGGCTGAGAAACAAAAAGAGGGGGAAAAAATCAATTTAACATTGCTGGCTTTTCTGGAGATTGGATTAGAAATAAGCAAGCACAGAAGCTGGGAAGCGCCATTACTCCTTGTGAGCAATCCTGGCTGCTCAGGTGTTTCTTGGAAGGATATGTCTATTTATTAACTTCTCACCAGGGCTCATGGGAGTACATCTGGGAATCGGCTCCTCTGACCAAACCCAAGTTGTTATTTATGATAAAAAAAGAACATTGGTAAAGCTGGAAAATTCCCAAAGCACTGCTTAATTTTAAACCAAGATTTGCAATGGAGGTTCTCGAGTTGAAGGTATTGAAGGGCCTCAGCTGAATAAATTGAGGGAGTCTTTCAATAGGAATAGTGAAGCCACTGGATTTTTGGAGAAAAGAGTGTAAAAAATAAGTAAATTACTTTGTGGCCATTGAAAGGAAAATTGAAAATACTAAACATTCTAAAATGTTTTAGTTCATAACTGAGCCAGTTATTTTACTGTGACACATTCACATTGTTTATGGTCACATTAAACAAAAGTAGAGCTTTCTGTTTGAAAAAATATTAATGATAATTGCCACAGATGCAATTTTTTTTTCAAAAAAATACATTTGAAACCACCTTATTAATGGAGAACTGCCTCTTTCCTGCAAGTGACTTCTATTTTGATAAATCTGTGTATTCTGTGGAAAGATTTAAAAGTCTTCAACCACTTCTGGTCAAGAAATACACAGAATTAAAGCCAATGTTAAATATCTATATAATACATCTGTTTAAATATCTGCTTTCAGTTTGTGATTTTTTTTTTTTGCCTGTACTCTTCTTATAGAGACATATAACATCTTAAAAAATGATTGTGCCTCTAAGTGCCTCTGTTTTTAAGATTCCTCAGGCTGAAATCAGAAAATCTTCAAAACACTGGTTCCCTAACATCACAATATTCAAGCACTTGGAATCAATTTGCACGTTTGAAATGCCAAGCTGTTGTATATTTGATAAAATGAAACAAATAAAAAAATTAACTCACATAAAATAAGACACTGTTTTTCTAATAATCAAAATTATTTTAAGATGCAGCTTTTTCCTTGGAAGGTGAGAATACTTTCCAACAAACTATAACTGAAAGAATAATCATATTAAGCATATTTTAAGGCACAATTTAATGTTCATTCTCACTATTTTTCACAACTACATTCTGACCATTACCTCATTTCCTTATCTGGAGAGCCAATAAAGGACAAATGGGATGCATTTTTCATGACTCAGTATTTCAGTTATTTATTAAGTCAGCTGTAATATTTCAGTTTTCTTTATCTAACCTAAAAAAAAAAAATCAATATCTGATAGGGCATCACGGTATGTAGCAAAGTATATAAGCATGAGGTTTGTGCTGCTCAGTCTCAAGTTGTCACTTTGAACCCTCTGACTGAGAAGTGACTCTTAAATCCTCCTCATATCCCTGTTATCTGATTTGCAGGAACCCAAGCCTTAAGCAACCATGTCCAACTCCAGCGAGGCAGAGCTCCTACATACATTTAAGGGGATTCCCTTTACCACCAGGTCTTCTCCAGAACTTTTAAAATCTTTGGATACTTTTGATGCTAGAGAAGATGATCTCCTTTTGGTTTCCTACCCCAAATCTGGTAAGTTCTAGTGTTAAATGTTAATTGTAAGACGTCTCAACTCTGTGTTTCATGTTCTCTGCTTAAACTACTCGGGAAATATCTGTGTAAAAGAAACAGGAAAGGAGGTCTGAGTATGTGAATATATTACTCTGTCAGGAAGTGTTCAGATTACAAGAGAGATAGGTCATTTACATTTTGATTCTGTAACTGAAAATAATCTCAGGTGTTTTCATGTTGGAAAGCAAATAAATATTCCTTACCTGTAAGCAAAATCTGCACTTGCAAGATTTTCTTGAGGACTTTCTACATTCAATTAGTCAAGAACTGTATGAAGTTATTTGTGTGGCTCTTGGCTGTAGATTTAATAGTTTCTTATTCTCTCTCCACCCACCTCTCTTGCACAGAGGAGCACACAGCAAGGGGGAGCTCAATCAGTACTTTCCAAATATACAGATTCAAGTTATTTCAAGGAAAAAAAAACTCCAAACAAACAGGTTATTCTAAAATAAATTATAAAAACAATACTGCTACCTCTCAGCTGACAGAAATTTGTCTAATGAGATGGTTTTGGTGCCAATATTAACACTTCTCTCAGAATTACAGAGTAAGTCAGCTACAGCCCTAATTTTTTTAAGTGTTTATCTATTTGAAACCAGTGGGATTATTTAGTCATGTAAAGTGTCTCGAATCTGGAAGATTAGAAATATAACTTGTTCACTAGCAAGCTATTTCCATATGAAAAATGCATGTTTCACAGTAATAAATATTAATTCTTTGTTTGTTTGTTTGTTTGTTTTCTTAAAATTACTCTTCTGTAGGCACCCACTGGCTTGCAGGAGTTATAACAAAGCTTTACAATACTCAAGTTACAATAACATCTCCCATTGAATTTGGAGACATTTCCCAACTGGAGCAGCTGAATAAACTCTCATCAAAGAGAATCATCCCAACACACTTGGACTACAACATGTTGCCTCCAAATTTTAAGAATAAGAAATGCAAGGTAAGGCAAAAATGATACCAAAACAGTAAAATATATAGAAAGTTTATTAGAAATCTATTTTGCCCTCATGATCCGTAGTAATTTTTAAATGATTTGCAGTTTTTAGAAATGTTTTGCTGTGCTGGAGACACAGCTGACCCACAGTTGAAAGCAGCAGGAACAGAGACGTGGACCAGGCACTGGGTTCTGCTCCTGCCCCACGGCTCCCACGGGTGATTGCTACACCAGGCACC
This sequence comes from Mystacornis crossleyi, assembly GCA_013400655.1. Lineage (NCBI taxonomy): Eukaryota > Metazoa > Chordata > Aves > Passeriformes > Timaliidae > Mystacornis > Mystacornis crossleyi. The sequence continues at coordinate 126,830 of VYZQ01031005.1, read as the reverse complement.
ACACGAAACAGAACATCAACATCTTTCTGTCAGAAATCTCTCATTAGGAAGGGGGGTGTTCTCATGACCCCATTTCCTATTGTCCTAGAAAATCTTAGGTACTTACAGGCTGCTCTGGGATCAAAGGTACTCTGCCCCTCCTGCTGGAGCTTTGGGAAGAGCCCATAAAAGTATTGGACAGACAGAGGAGAAATGAAACATGGGAGGCAGATTCAGATCACAGTTTTGAGTTCGTAGAATCACAGAATCACCTGGACTGGAGGAGACCTTAAAGATCATCTTGTTCCAACCCCCATGCTGTGGGCAGGGACACTTACTAGACCAGTTCCTCTCATGCTAACGTGGGAGATCTTTAAAAAATAAGCTCTGGGTCTCAGATTTTATATTAAAAGTCAAACATTTCAGGATGACTCAGGTCCAGACGTCTGGGACAAAGCTAATTTGAATGAAAGGCCAATATTTATGTTTTGCAGCTGTCCTTTGAATGTTAATTAGTAAAAGCTTTTATATGTGAGATATATGAGATAATATACTGACTCAAGTTAAGGTTAAAGTTAACACAGACTCTTTCATAACACATAAACACTACCCGGCTGGGGCAAACACACCTCTGCCCACATGGAATTGTTTACTAATCCCTACGGACTCCTTACTAAGTAGAGATAAATGCATTTCTAATTTAATGGCATGGTCACCCAAGGAAGAATCCTAAAGGAAAGGGTTTTGACACTGCAAACTGCCTATGACAATGCTCTATTTACACACAGAGCTTCTCTAAAATAAAGGAAGGACATTATCATTAGTAACTACATTTTCTTTGTTTACAGATGATCTACATCAGCAGAAATCCAAAAGACACTGCAGTTTCCATGTTTCATTACTACAGAGATAACCCAAACCTTCCCACTGTAGACAGCTGGACTGCTTTCTTTGACTTGTTCTTAAAAGGCAATGGTAAGGATAAATATTTTCTCCTGGCAGTTCTTGTCAGTTTATTATGCACAGAAAGAGTTAAGAAATTTGAACTGTGTGAAAAGTCCTTATTGCACTCCTTATCTATATGGGGATGGTGGGGATAAATTCTAATGCCAAGCCAAACAAGAGCAAATGATAGGATGCTCTCTTCAGCCCTGCGGGGACTCATTCTGAGAAGCAGCTGCATCACTCCGTCACGACAGCTTTTTGCAGGTTTTGCTGCTCTTTGCCGCCCTGGGCGAGCGGGGCGGTGGTCGGTGACAGGGCACCTGAGGGGACTGTCACCAGGCTGCAGGGACAGCTGCGACTGCAGATCTGGTGTCTTCTCCAGGCTGGGAGACAGCCGTGGGCAGCCCAAAAAAGGAGCCTGGACACGGTCCTAAAGCCCTTCTGCACACACTCTCCCGATGTGTTGTCTCAGAAATGGGGTCCAAAGACCAAGGACAAGAAGGAGATTTTTTAGGAGTGGTGGGATGGCAGCTGGCAACAGGACCTTGTTCACGTTGGCCACCCCCATTTTTAGTGTTTTATTACTCCTTTGAGGACATGTGTCACCACAGTGACGGTAACAGCAATAATGACTGATCAGCTTAAAAACCCTGAAAGAAAAGTGCCCCTGCAGCCATCACGGGCTCACATCAGAGCTCCAGAAGTCGATTTGTTTACTGCCTCCTCCAGGCTGTGGCTCAGGTCTGGTGCTCTGAGTTCCGAGCAGCCCGAAGGCACGTGCTCCAGTGATTTGCAGGATCTTGGCTTGTTTAGTATCAACTCTGAACATACAATAGTGAAAAAAAGGAAAGAGGATTCTATTCAAGGCCAGGTTGGATGGGGCTCTGTTGAAACGAAATGATATTTAAGGTCCCTTCCACTCTGAACCATTCTGCGTTTCAATGATTAAATTTTAAAAGCATCTCCTATTTACCCGTAAATTATTAGCCACCTTCTATTTTCCAAGTGCTTATGTGTGGCATGAATAGATAACCATGTTGATTAAAACAGAAATTTAGGTAAGAGGTGATGTGGAGGGAAAGGTGGTAATTTTTGCTCCTAGTACCAACATTTCAAGGTTGTGTTGCTTGATCCAAATCCTGTGGTACTCTTGCAGAGTTAATATCAGTCCAAAACAAGGGTTAGGACACACGGGGACAACTGTAATGAATTCCCTGGAGTCTCCAAGGCTCCCCTGAAGCCACCAGGACTGTCCTATCTCTGGCCACATCTCCAGACTAGCTGGCCAGGGGAGCAGGGTTTAGTTGCACTCTGTGGAGCCTTGCACATGCCTTGCACTTAGAAACTGAGTTATGTGCTGGAGAGGGCTACGGACTGCAGCATTCAGCCTAATTATAGCTATTAATTGTAATTCACACTTAATTATAACTCACAGTTTGCGACCAAAATGATGCCCATTACAAGACTATCATTTTCTGGTGGTGATGGTGGTTATACAGCAAAGTCACAGTTTTGGAGAATGCTGGCTGAGCTTGCTCTGTTCAGGCCTCGTTTCACTGCCCTGCAAGAGGTTTTCATCTTGCCTTTGAAATGGAGAGGTCAGAATTTTAGTTTTTAAAAGAAATCTGAAATTTAGCTGTGTTCCCATGGTTCAGCAAATGGGACATTCAGACAAAATAAATCAGCTACAAACGATTTTATCTGTGTCACTGGCTGAATGAGGCTTTTGCATAAGTTCTTCATGTAATTCTTCTTCAGCATTTAAAAATTATACAGATTCCCTCCTGCTAGGATGCAAGAGAGGTAACAGCAGTGTGCTCCATTTACCAGACTGCTCATTTCCTCTCCTGCTGAGGTGATCACATCTCTGTGACCACAGACACGCGGTCATCTGTGAGATGTTCAGATCTTGTTAGGCCAGTGCATTTTCCTGTGTCATTGGCCTTTCTTTAGATCTGGAGCCTGTTTCCACTACAGAATCATATCTCAGAACAGTATCTGGTATGAAAACAAATTCCAACAAGAATGGAAACCTCTTTGGATGTTACTTTTGTTAGTTTGAGTCACTTGACACAAAGAACTGCCTCTGTTTTAGAGGAATACAGGGTACATATTACAAAAGGATCATTCCCCTAAATGAGTGAGATACCAACACAGTTATTTATGACTAAAGTTTATCTGAATCTCTTTTACATGGGTTTACCTTTCAGTTGTCTGCGGATCCTGGTTTGATCATTTCCTAAGCTGGGAAGAACATGAAGATGAAAAAAATATCCTCTTTTTGTTCTATGAAGACATGAAGAAGGTAAATATGCTCTCAGAAGGCATTACTTGTAAATTAGCATCATTAAAACATCAAAGAGGAAGTTATAATGAAAAAGGAGAAAGAAGGAAAATGTGAATACATATCTTTGGACATATTATGTATTTGCACAGAATTTTATATTAGTGAAATAATTCTGATGGCACAAGTTATAGAACTCTTAAATCCTGTGAGAGTTGCATTTCTTAGATGCAGGAATGGGACTCATATTACACAATTTTCCTCAGGCTCAGGGAGAATTCTAAGTTCCTTTTTGTTTGTCCTGTGGAAAGACTGACCAAGGACATCTATTGAGGGCCACACATTGATTTGCTATCTCTGACATTCAGGTGAAATTATCTAAAAATGATGTAAGAGAACAGAAGTACTCGTGTTTGGGACTTGTGTTCCCAATAAAAAAGAAAACTGGAGGCTGGAGGGGTGGAGAAAAAATTTTGATGAAAGGAAAATATCATGCAGACCTTTTGCTGTTCTTAAAAAAGTAAACTATCAACATACCTTAGCTTCCAGAGAATAAATTTTTAGGTGAATAGAAAACACTTTCTAGTGTCTGCATGAAAATAGGTTTGTTCATTTTGGGGGGAAAAAATATTTCCACTACTAGGAATATAAAACAAACTATTTTGGATGCTGAGTCACTTGTGAGATCTCTAGACATAGCACCTCCAGTGAAGTAAGCTACTTACACAGGAGCTGGGCTTCGAGTATTCCTCTATTTCCAGTGAAATAATTCTGAGAGACAGGAGAATGTTCTACCTGAGCTGGGAGGTAAAATTGACAACGTGACTGTATGTGATGTGACATACTCTGCATTTTTTCGTTTCTGTGAGTATGGCTAAGAGGGGAAGCAGGTTTACTGTACCTGTCATCTGCACAGTCCAGTGACATATTTAGCTTTGCTTGAAAGCAAATAAATGTGTGACAAACTCAGTATGTAATAAAAGGGATCCTTTTCAAATCAGCCAGAAGTCTGATAATCAGCTAAAAGTCTGATAGACAGCCCAGAAATATAAAAGCTGTTTTTTTCTTATACCTCAGGATCTCCCTAAGGTTGTAAAGGAAATTACTTTGTTCCTGAGTTTAAATGTCAGTGACAGCGATATCCAAGATATCTGCAAGAAGTCCTCATTCTCAGAGATGAAGAATGACACAGAAAAGGAGAACAGCGATCCCACTCACACCGTGTGTGCTCTGACATCCAACAGGAAGCTGATTTTCCGAAAAGGTAAATTCCTGTGTGCCTGACACAGACGAGGGAGTGGGAATCCAGACAGAGGCCGCAGTGCAGGTCTTTCCTGGAGTGTGGGGATGCTTTGGGTCAGCTCTGGGAAGCCATGACAGGATTCTTCAACCTGAAGCCCTCATAAAAATCACTTCCTAAGTTTTCTGACTGTGAATTCACATTGTACTAGAGAAGCACAGAGGAGTCTGAACTACAGCCTGACTCATATTGCTCTGTGGGAACTGCTGAGCCAAAAGGAAAGGCTCACCCACCATTACTCTCTATCTGTCTTTTTTTAATCTAAAAGTTGACCACCTCAGTGTTTTATGATATGCCTCTCTGATATCCGAGGTCACTTAGTTGACTAGCATAAAGAAGAGCCAGACACATTCCTTCTGAATGAGACTGCTCTTATCACCCCTTATCTTATTGAAATACTCCTGAGGAAGGAATATGCTGACAACAACAACAACGAAAGAATGGTCATAGGTAACTTCCAGACCTTGGAAAATCTTCCACAGTCCTTAGCTCAGATGGGATTTTAAAATACCCACAGGAGATCCTGGCATTTCAGAAGCTTCCACAGATTTGGATAATAAGTAAATCAAACCCCTTGTTTTTACATGGATTTTGATTATTTTGATTTAGTTAATTTTTGAACAAGAAGTGACAGTTTAAAACTAAGAGTTGTTTCAATTAATCAACCGAGAAATGTTACCTTCTGTTAATTCACAATGGTTTTACCAGTCAGCAGAAACAAATGACAACGTACAGTCTGTCAGTTAAAAAGAAACAAAAAATGAGATGCATTTTTCTAAGTCAGTGAACTTTGACAAAGATATGATGAAAATTTTGAAAAATCCCAACAGTTTCACTTACAAGTAGTTCCTGTGCAAATCCCAGACATTTAGCTAATTTCAGCCAGTTTATGGAAGATTTATATGTATATATTATGCTTCAGGCTCTCTTTTCCTGTCCTTTCTGACTGAATGCTATTTTAGCCAGAAAATGAGATGACTATTTCAGTCAGGTTTGGGATGCAGGGTCTTTAGAGCATGCAAATGAGGGGAAACTGTAAGCATTGTCTCATAAAAATGTGTCAGTTTAAATAATAATTTTCTTTTTGCTTGAACTGGGTAACAGAAACACTTTTCTGATCACCAGTGTCCATGGCCACCCAGAAATATTTAACTGCCCACTTAAGTAGCTGGACATCTCATCAGTAAAAATTCCTAGAGATTAGGAGCAGGTGTGAGGGTGGGATTCATCCATCAGGCCATTCTGGGCTCCTTTTCTAGGAATCTTGTTTTGTCAGTGGCTTTTTGGCTACCACTCATTTGATAAGTTTAGAGGGTGACTACAATTACCTGTAAAGGTCCCTTCCAACCCAAACTGTTTTATGAATCTATGCTTTTTTAGACAAGACCATGTAGTAGAGAGACTTTTGACAAGAGCCTGGAGTGACAGGACAAGGGGCAATGGCTTCACACTGACAGAGAGCAGGGTTAGATTGGATATGAGGAAGAAATTGTTCCCTGTGAGGGTGGTGAGGCCCTGGCAGAGGCTGCCCAGAGAAGCTGTGGCTGCCCCATCCCTGGCAGTGTCCAAGGCCAGGCTGGATGGGGCTCTGAGCAACCTGGGATAGTGGAAGGTGTCCCTGCCCATGGCAGGGCATTGGAACTGGATCATCTTTAAGGTCCTTTCCAACCCAAACCATTCTGTGATTCTACAGTTTCCTCTACTGACTGTGAAAAAACTCAGACAGAGACCTTTAACTACATTCAACTAAGGCATGGCAAGATGTCCCTCTGCCCAGATGACCAGGAGCTCTAATTCTACCTTGGAAAGCTGCTGCTCTTCCACCACTTGTGTTGCTGGCACTAATCAGCTCTGAGGATGAGGGTTCATCAGCCTTGATGGACCATGATCCACATCCTTCTACCAGAGTTTCACCAGAACAATTATGACCCTGACCTACCACAGTGACTGTGGTTAAGAATATATTAATATATCTGTGCCAACTGCAACATTAACAAAACCAGGCTGTTTTAAAATCATTTTCTGCTCCACATATTGCTCACTTCACTTCTGTTTCTGCTTTCCTAGGTGCTGTTGGTGACTGGAAGAACTACTTCACTCCAAAGCAGAATATTAGGTTTCAGGAGATATTTGATGAGAAAATGAAACTCAGCAAGATGGCAGACAGTTTCATCTATGAATTTTGATTCCACATGAAGAACAATATCCAGTTATCAACAAGCATACACAGACCAGCTGGGGGGAAGTTCTGAATGGGTGCTCCCATTCAGTTTACAATGCTTCCAATAGGAAGGATTGTAAACATGGGGTTTCTGAGAACAGGAAGGTTGTGACACAATGCAGAGCTAAACTCAGTTCTCAGAGGGCAGGTGTACATGGTATCACAGAGTCAGGTGTTTGGCAACCAAATCTACGTCATCATCTATTTATTTTTTTTGCTCCAAGGGGATATCAACAGACTTCGTAGACTTGAATTAGGAATTTTACCCAAGGTACTATGAAGAGAAAAACAAAAACCAAACTTATCAGAAACTGAATATATAAGAAATCTAAAAACACATCATAAGAAAATGACCAAAAATTGGACCCCAGACTTGCTCCTTCTGTGACACACCATAATTTGGAAGTGCCTATCTTATTGGACATTGTTACTGATAATTAAGTTGAAAACTGCAGCATTTGAAGATCTGAAGTCTGTTTACAAAAATGTTTCTCTTTTTTTTTTCCTTTTCTTTTTTTTAACAGTATGTAGTTCTTTGATGTAACTTATTTCTGGATTAGGTACCAGAGAGTCTTTTGTTTTAAATGCAACTGATACAAATCCAAATAAATTTCAGCACCACATGTTGGACAACTGTAAATGTGTTTCCTTTCCATTTGATTTTCTTCCTGCGAAATGCCTGTTCCCAGTGTTTTGATGAGAACTATTTTACTTCCCACTCCTTGTGCAACAGAAGCAAACCACAACTCAGAGACAGCTTAATCTGAACACCACTTACTTATTTCCTCTGCCCTGGTAAGACAGATTTTCCAAGAATCAGCTGTCTGTGTCCACATCCCTGGGACTGTTCCACCCAGCCACACAGCTCCAATGCAGAAGGAGCATAACAAAAGCTGACTGAAAAGAAACTCCTGCAGTCAAGCACCGTGACTCTGCTTTGACTCCCGTGAGCGAGGGAAGCTCCTCCTCTGGGTGTGTTGTTTCTGAATAGCTGAGGTACAGCCTTGTTTCATCAGCACTAACCTCTCTCCAGCCACATGCTTCACACTTACCAGGCAGCCCTTTCATTTCATACCTGGTTTGTGCCAGCTGGCATCAACACCTACTGATTTTGCACCTGCACAAACGACAGAAAGGTTATGGCGCCGAGGAGAGCAAGAGGAAAGCCTGTGTGCAGTCCTTTGCCATTTACCAATTCGACACAACCGGAGGGAGATGATGCCCTGCTCTATGCAAATAACCCATTTGATGTGTGACTTTGCTCTTCTGACACTAAAATCACTCACTCTCCCCCCAAACTGTCTCTGCTGCCCTCCTTTCAGGTGTCANATTCTTCCACTATTAATAAGTGGCAAGCGATCAGCTAATAAAAATGCTTCAACATTTTACTTGGAGACTTATTTTCTTCTGGCCCTTTGAGTATGGAAAAAAGGCCAGAGAGTCCTTGAGGAAATGACGTTTGCAGGTGGGTTTAGCTGCACTAAGACTGCTGTAAGCAGCATTTGCATCACACCTTGTATGCACACACATAAAGCATCATTTACATCAACATCATACTCACAACATGGAACTGTGTGTGAAGGGACAGGATGGGGACTTGCCTTGTTCATCAAGGTGAGCTTGGTAAACTACTTAAACCTACCCATCAGCCAGGGAGGTAGAACTGTGCTGCTCAAGGTGCAGTTAGTTCCCTAGCTACTTCAGGGGGATGAGGATTCAGCATTGCCTACTGGCTGAATTGAGGATTTCCCTAGATTACAATTAAAAAAAAAAAAAAAAAAGGTACAGCAGGATTTACTCAGCAGGTGAATGAAACAGGGCTAGGCCATGTGTCTCTGCTATCCAAGCTCTGACACCAATGGCAGCAGCCTCACTGGAGCAGCCCAGACTTGTTTCCTGGCTCCTCAGCAGGGGCAGCAGTACAGAGGCATTGCAAGGCACAGATCCAGCTTGTTCTCCACATTGCCATACACTGCCTGCAACTTCACCCCCAAATCCCCTGAAACCTCTTGACTTCCATTGTAAATCAAATTTTGAACAAAGTGCTCAAAGAGTTGATATACTGACGTGGCAAGTCAGGACTAGGGCTTGTTTGCAAGTTATCAGAACAGCTGCCCATAAAATCTGTTCATACTCCAGGCGGGGACAAGTGTAGCTCCAGGTCCTTTAAGAGGCAGCATTCAGAAAATGGAATTAATCCAAAGGTAGATCATGATAAATATATTCAGGAAAACTTAAAGTTCATTAAGTAAAATGAATGGGAGTGTTTTATATTTGTCTAAATTGGGTAAAAGGCCGTGAGGTGAATGAGGAGGGGCTGAGGGCACTTGGGTCTGTTCAGCTGGAGGAGACTGAGGGGAGACCTCACTGCAGTCCACGATTTCCTCAGGAGAGGAAGAGAAGCAGGCCCTGATCTCTGCTCTGTGTGACCAGGGACAGCACCCAGGGAACGGCTGGAGCTGTGCCAGGGGAGGGTTAGGGAATCAGGGTGGGTATCAGGAAAAGGTTCTTCCCCCAGAGGGTGGTGGGGCACTGAACAGGCTCCCCAGGGAATGGTCACAGCCCCAAGGCTGCCAGAGCTCCAGGAGTGTTTGGACAACGCTCTCAGGGATGCACAGGGTGGGATTGTTGGGGTGTCTGTGCAAGGCCAGGAGTTGGGACTCCTGCTCCTGATGGGTCCCTTCTAACTCAGCTTATTCTGTGATTCTGTGATACTTCATCCCATTTTCAAGCTTTTCGTAATGAATAGAAACACTTCTGCTGGTCCTCACTGCTCAGAAGGTTCAGTGAGTGGTGACCGACCCCAGCTTGAGCCTGAACTGCTGTGGATAAGGTACAACCAAGAAAGAAAGGTGGGATAGTAAAAACAAAATCCTACATGGACTGTACTAGCCATGAACAGGTGTGCAACTATACCCTCAGTTAAAGGTTACATCCCTGGAGATGGACATGGACTATCTCCATGTTTAATACAAGAGTAGCCGTAACTAGTCCAGATATATTTCAGTTTAGGCCCGAAACTTACCTGCCAAGCATGTGAACAATCAGGAAGAACACACAGTATTTTCCAGAACATTCTCCCAACCTTTGAGTACATTTTGTCCAAGAACTTTCCCAGCAATTTACTGTATCTGACTGTAGATATTAATGACCACTGATTCATCCGATGTAACTGTACTCTTACACAATTCTGCAGGCACTTTTGCCCTACTTTCCATGAGTTTTTAAGATTAGATTACTCCTATTGGTAATAGTAATGCCATGGCCTGCTTCTCACTTTATCAGAGCCATGCACTGACATGGAATGAACTACTAACACACATGCTGAAATAAAAATAAAATGCAGTTGTGTATTTCTTACACAAGAAATAGGAGGAAGAATCCAAGATTCAGAACCAGAACTGTATCAGGTGTCAGACTCATGAAGCACGTGGCCAAAGAGGCCTCAGAAAAACTGGAAAGCACCACCAGATACAACACGGCAAATGTATACTCCTCAGGCACCTGATTTTGGCCACCTCTAGCTTCTTCAGTGGCCTTCCATGGCTTCCCATCCTTAATTTTACAGATATTTTAACACAACTCCCTTCATTCATCCTTCTTTGAAAGTGAAGAATTCTGACTTGGCTACTGCTGCCACTGAACCTGATTCCTTTTCTTCCACTGTCCATTTTATCCTCCCACAAACCTTTGGAATGCTACAGCATTTTAAACGCAAAAGAAACAAAACATGCAGTATTCAAGATACATGCAAATCACTGAATTATACAGTGGGTTAATTATTTTTATCCTATTTGCTAGATATTCTTTTTCTAGTACTTCCTGGTTTTTTAACTGCTAGCACACACTTCAAACCAGCACATATTTTCCTGAATTGTAACTGCTCCATGAAAATGGATATTTCAATACATATGACATTGGGATTGTTTTTCAATCAAGCTCATCTTATTTTATATATAACTCCTCAGCTTCACCAGCCCCTCTCTTTACTAACCTGAATAATTCCGTATCACTGCCTTCACATTGCTCACTGCTCATGCTCTTTAATGTCTCCCCCAGAGCAGGGGGAATGCTCTGTGAAACCAGAGCCACATCCAGAAACACATCTAGGATCAGAAATGGGGACACAGCAACCTGTGCCAGAACAGGACAGAAAAACAAACCCACAACCCAAAGATTTTTCAGACAAGTGCATTACTGGTAAGTTTTTCTAACCCATTTATGCATCAGGTTCACACATAATAGTGGTTTTCTTCTGTACAGCATTATTGCTCTTATAATGGTGACAATTAAGAGGATTTGTCCTGCTGAGTGGAATTAGATTAATCTAGAGTTATTTCTGGAAAAAGGAAGTAAGTGTTGAAGAATGCACTACCAGAAAAAGAAAAATTAAAAAAAACCCTTCCCACGTGGACTCTGGAAAAACTCGTTAACTAATGTGTGCTCAAGGTTTAAAAGTCTTAAAAACTTGAAATCAGTAAGTATTAAAAAATTCCTCTAACTTGAAAAGGCTGAGATATATGTGATTCATATTGATTTGAAATGAATCTAGGTCAGAACTTGGTGCAGCACCTTACAGGAACTGGAGAGGAAGATAAACTGAATAGGAGAAAGAGCAGATAAAAATAAATTAATGGAGTCAGAAGTAGGTGAAGGTGTGCAGGTGATTAACTTGGGTATTAAATCTGTCCACCTTCACCATCCTAAGGCACACGTGTGGCACATCAACTTGGGAGTGTATGATTTGCAGTACAGAAACTCACCACAAGCCAGCCCATAACCATTCTCTACTCAAAAGACTAGAGAAAGCTGTTTATTTCAAGTTTGAGGTAATCAGCTCTGTTTTCTTAATAGCTTATTGCAAATATTTACATAATTTCCTTTTTTTCCATTTCACATAATCATGACAGAGCAGCCCACATTACCTAAGGTCTTCCTTGGAATACACTAGGTATCTTAAAGTAAAAAACAAGTGCTCATGTGACCAAAAGATGATTTCAAAATAAGCTCAGTGTAACTAAAAGGACCACTCTGAGTGAGTAATACCCCTCTAACCAAAAGCAGTCGTGGTGTCACACGTACCAGAACAGGCCTTGGAAGAATATTCTACACATTTGAAGCTTTCCTGGGACTTAAGACTACGCCTCTAAGGGTTCAGAGTTACCCTCACTGTCTCTGCTTCTCTGACCCCTAAATCCTTCATATGATTGAGGCTGTTCTATAAAATCAAGAGGAGTAATTCAGACATCCCTCATCCTACTCTATAATTAGGCTTTCCACTGCAGTGGGGGCAGTACAAATCTGAACCTTTCAGGCAGTAGATCATGCATCTCTCCCATATCTTTTTCTTGGTTAACAGTCTCTAGAGCTCTCTTATCCTTCATATTCTTCCCAATGTAAGATTATACCGTGTTCTTCTAAACAAGAATTCATCAAAGTGAAAACACTGATGTCCAAAATGTGCCTCTCCTCTTGTCAAAGTCCATGGGATTTATCCAGCACAGAAACCTAAAACGTGACTGAAAGGAGACACCTTAATTTAGGTGACTCAGAGCTGATTAGAACAGTAAACAATTTCCCTGTTAATTGTAGATAGGCAGTAAATAATTCTAGTTCACCTTTTTGCTTTGTGAAAGGAAGTAAACACAAAATTAATCAGAGGCCACTATATCAGGTGATATTATTGTGGCAGTGTCTATTTAGCAGAGAAAATAAAATGACAAGCCATTAAAATTCACCTCACTTGTAACTGCCTGTGTACCATGGGTATTTTTATTTTTTAGCATAATCCAAAACAAAACTTGACACTGATAAATACCATTGTATTTGTAATGTACAATACAAATCCTATTTTCCATAAATAAAGCATGTAAACCAGCTTTAACATGCTAAAAGTAGTCTGTATATATATTTTATATAAACCCATATTAACTATGGTTTGGATTTTGGTTTTTTTTCTTTCCTTAAACAGCAGCTACTTTTCCATACCATAAACTTAAAGACTTTTATTTGGCTTTAACTCATTGGTGGTTGTAAAAAAGTCTTCATGCAAAGAAACTGAGTTTCTGCAAAGATCTCAAAGCCAATGGGAAATTTAACTCCAAAACTGGCAAAATATTAATTTAAGCACTTCAATAAAACCCAAAATAAACAGTTTCCAAGAGACACAATTCCAAATGTGATTTAATTATTTATGAGCTTAAAATAGAACACATGCTAAAGTGCCTTTTTTAACTAATACTAACTTGTTTATCAGTAACTATGTTGTATTTTGAAAATAGAGGAGGAAGTTTTATTAATAGTATTTTACATCTGACCTCTCCAGCATATGTTAAAACGCTTCCTTGCTAAGGACAAAGCCTGTAAAATGCACACACAACACCAAGCATTTGATAAAAGAAATGCAAACTACATGAGCAAAACTGACAGAAGTTTTGTTTGGTTTTTTTAAGCCTGAATTACAAATCTTCAAGTCATGCAAAATCACTGATCCCTGAAATCAGTCAGATTATGAAATAAAGATGCACCATTCTTGTAGGACAGGTGTGATGATTAAGAATAGATTTACAGGGCACTCGCTTGTAGCATTCCTCACACTGAACTTAAATGGCTTTTAAAATCATCATGGATATGTTCATATCTTCAGCATATCATCATGACTGTGTGACCTGGAATTAGAGGGAGACACCTTTTTAACTGTACTGTGCTCTAATATCTGAAAGGTAAGCATTCCTTTGGGATATGGATTTACTGAGGAAGAAAAGCAGGATTGACCAACGGCGTTACTCTTTTTCCAGCAGTTCCTTATTTCCTTTCCTTCTGTTCTCATTTCTGCCCCTTTCCTTCCCTGCTGAACCGATTTCTTCCAGTTGCTTCCTTGCAGAGTTCACTTTCTCCAAGAGCAGGAATATGTGTTCTGCAAACTCCCGCACAGCTCCACAGCCACCTCTGCTCTTACAGATGTACCCAGCAGCCTTCTGAGCAGCCGCACAGGCATCCGCAGGCACGCCACTCATGCCCGCCTGCTTCAGGCACTCCACGTCAGACTCCTCATTTCCTAGGGAGGAAGATGACACACAAGGCAAAATATCACAGAGGGGAAAGAATCAGGATTTTTCTCAGTGTTTTTCTGTGCACGCATTAATCTGATTTTTTGAAATTTGGGGGTTTTTGTCACAATTTTCATCTCAGCAGCTCAACGGCACGTTGCACATGCAATTGAGCTGTTGGAAAATCTCGGTGATCCATGTAAATGCTGATCACACTTCACAATCTTCAGGCAAGAGAACGGTACTTTTAAGAGCAGTAAAATAATGTAAGCAGTTGAATAAGCATTGGCAGGACTGCACACTTAACCTGTCACTGAAACACAGTTTAGCACAGAACCATATGGTTCCGGTTCTAATTCTGTTTTCTCCTTCTGATTTCCATTCTAATACCCATTTTTGGTTTCCATTTCAAAACACCATCCATACAATATCCCTCTGAAATGAACTAGAATCAATTCAAAATTGTCAGTTCTAACTTTATGCTTATCAACATTTTGATATCAAAATGTTTCCTAAAAACAAAAGCTTTCCTATATCCCACTGGAAAAACAGTGAAGACTTCCCTTACCAAATTACACACTGATTCATCATTTAGATTGTACCCTAACAAACCTTAAAATACCTGCTTTTGGTGATTGTGTGCTGCAATGTGCACAGCAATCCCATTAAATTCAGAGTATTTACAAAGAGAAAAGTGGTTTGAAGTTCAGCAGCAATAGAAAGATTCTAGTTGTCTACACTATTTAAATTAAATAAACCAAAAGAAAAGCAACTGACCTAAGTAAGCGACTTCTTTCCAGCTCAAACCCATGTCTTCCTGCCAGTCCTTCAGAACCTGCAGTTTATTTGTTACGTTAACTTTTGCTACACATCCCAGCTGCATGGCTGACAGTGTTTTTGAACAATCTCTGTCAGAGATGAGTCGAACCTATTGATATAAAATTAGAATAAGTTGTGCATACAAAGAAATATGACATATAAGTTGATTTACTATTACAAAAAGAGTAGTTTTGCTTGTAGAAGCTCTCCCACGTATCAGAAAAGCATTGAATGATTGGTTTTCAAAACTCGGAGCAGAAGTGATTAGCATGCAAAACCACACAGAGTCTTGAGGTTCTGTTAAGAAAGTGAAATACTTTTCTGTAGCCCTCCCTGATGCTCAAAAAAAAAAAATTAACATTTGTCTTTTTAAATGCAACAAGTACCAAATAAAATACTAAATATCACAGTATGGTGGCATGGTGACTTCTAGGGCAGTATCATCTAATTCAGTCACAGTAAAGAATGAGAGAATTCCCAAGAAAGATTTCTGTAATATTTGTAGAAGTAGAACATGAAGCTTTTTCCTTGGCCCCTCTACGTAATAAGATAATTTTATTTATAGCAGCATTTCAGAGCATCAAACCAACACTACACAGACTGAAGCAGCACTGCACATATTTCTCTGGAAGTTCATTCCAAATTTGAAGTTTCAGGAATGATGTAAACAGTAGGCTAAAACCAGAAGATAATTGAAGCGGGGTTTTTACAAACCTCAGATACAACTCCTTCTGGTTTTGTGTCAGAGATGTAGACAAGCTTATCTTCCCTAATTGCTTTTAAACTCTAACAAATGCTTGGCACTGATTTTAAGTACAGAATGAAGAGAAGTGGGGCACAAGGTAGGATTGTATCAGCAACATATATTAGAAATAAATGAAGTGCAGCACAAAGACCTAGAGGTTTTTAATGAAACATTCCAGGTCCAAGAAGGTATGGAAATAGGCTCCCACAGGCAACAAAACAATGATTACAAGCCTCCCAACTCCTTTGGCTTCATAGAAAATGAAGCTGAGGGACTGCTGAAAAACCATCTACTCCATTGCTCCGGAGTAGGCTCTGGGGTGACCTAAGTGCAGCCTTCAAGGGCCTGAAGGGAGCCCACAGGAAAGATGGAGAGAGACTCTTGACAAGGGCCTGGAGTGACAGGACAAGGGGCAATGGCTTCACACTGACAGAGAGCAGGGTTAGATTGGATATGAGGAAGAAATTGTTCCCTGTGAGGGTGCTGAGGCCCTGGCACAGGTTGCCCAGAGAAGCTGTGGCTGCCCCATCCCTGGCAGTGCCCAAGGCCAGGCTGGATGGGGCTCTGAGCAAGCTGGGATAGTGGAAGGTGTTCCTGCTCTGGCAGGAGGGTTGGAACTGGATGATTTTTAAGGTCCAACTCAGGCCATTCCATGATTCTGTGAAATGGAGGAAGAAGCTGTAACTGCTGTGATTGCGAACTTTCTCAAAACACTTATTTTCCTCTAAAGGTTCTGAGGATAACACTTCTCCCAACCAATATATTATGCTGCTTGATCACAGGTACTGTGAAGAAACTTCAACTTCTATGCTGCAAGAACGTAATTTTTTAGAATCTTTTAATGTGCAGGTTACATGAGACATGAAGGCTCACACTTCAGAACAGCACTTACCTGGATTCCTCTTTTCTTCAGCAGATCAATGCCAACAATATCTCTGTAATCGTAGGAGACCATTTCCTTGTGATCTTCTGTCACATAAATGCGGCCATTGGTCAGGCATCCATCGATACTGCAAACCAAGAGCCTCACCTCTTTTAGTGGCTCTTTGCCAAAATAGCCAAAGCTGGACAAAGAAATTACCTTTTTAGGATGCAACTTTTTGCACACTCCAAAACCCCATTTATTTCCCATACAACTGTAATCTTCAGGCAGAAGAATCAGCTTTGAAATTCTTCCTTTCTAATGTTTTTTCTCATCACCATTACTCTCCAACTGTATTTTACCTCTTCAAAGAAACAAACAGAATGACCCAAAAGACAGCTCAGTTGTGTCATCCATTTAAAAATTAGGATGAAAAAGGCACAGAAAATACACTCCATTCCCATCCATTATTTCCTTGGAGCAGCTGCAAAGAAAAGGCAGCTGGTGAGATGGAATCAGCTCAGGCCCTCTACACAAACAGTCCCATTCCTGTGCCTCAGTTATTGCGGTGTGGAGCATGGCAGTCTGGGCCACCTCAGCTGGGAAAGTGGGAGATGATGCCAACACATTGCTGTGGTGTAGTGGGGCTTACACTTTTCACCAAGCTGAACTTGAAAGAAAAAAGCCAAACTACCAAAACCCCACCATACAACAAAAGTAATTCAGTCGATTTTGACACAGACCGGAAAAAACAACGGACAGAAATAAAGCTGCCCAATTATCTTTGATCTCCACTGCTTACGTTCCATACATTAGGAATTCACGTGACCACACTTCGAAACAAGCAGCATCAAAGAAATAAGGAAATAAAATGTGCTTTTACCTCAACACTCTCTGCTCTGCAATAGGCCAGTCAATATCTATATCAATATCCACGCTGTGCTCTGCACGCATTTCATAGTAGGCCATTTTACCACCCTGAAGGAAAAAAAAAACATTGAAATTTTTTGCTTGGGTCAACACAAGCACAAAACTCTACAACTTGGCATGCAATGCAAGCCAGGTGCCTGGTTACACAGTGGCCACCATGGCTTATATAAAAGCAAACCATCAATAATGTTTTTGCCAGTGACACAGAACCACTTGAGGGAACCTTCAGGTTAATAACTATTTCCATATCACAAGTAGAGAAAGTGTACCAGCTGCTACGCATTACAGCAATTACATCACACTAATTTCACTAGATCATTTAATCAGCAAAATAGTAATACCTTTAGCTTTTTTCTTAGGAAGACTGTGATTATTATCTGCTGTTACTTAATTACCAGTGGAAAAATATCCACCACACCCCAGTGTCATTCTGCATCACTTCATTGGGATGTAAACATCAGGAAAGGCAAAAAGACTGTTGAAGTTACAGTACAAAATTAGCACAAGATTAAACTGGCTGAAAATACAAATTTACAGATTATGACAAGGCTCTGACACTGCATGAAGCTCAGTTTCACACCCTTAGTAGCACTAAAATGAATTATAAGATACACTGGTGAACTCATGCAAAACTCAACTTAGTACCGGACTGGTTTAGGGTTATAGCTATATAATAAATTTATTTGCATAAATTTCTTCGCTATGGAGGACGCTGTTACTGGAACTGCTCTATCTCTAACTAGCTATAACCCTACTAAGTTACAAATACTTAGCAAACTGTTCTGAGGTCAAAGTGCTGTTATTTCACACTGACTGCAGCAGAAATCAAAACAGAGTACTGAATTCAGAACCCTCTACAGCAAGAGTGGATGTATTATTCGGAAGAGCACTAACCTGCAAGTAGCCTTTCTCAATCAGATGTCTCTTGGCAAAATAAAATGAGCCATTTTCATAGAGCTCCCCAGGCCAGTCTTGCCTCCGGTATCGCTTTGCTGGATTCAGGTTTTGGGGTTCTGTCATCTTGTTTTCTGTTAACAGATTAAAAAAAAAAAAAAAAAGACAAGATAAGCTTTAGAGATTTCCTGTTCAGAGCCACGTAACTTCCTAAATAACTTTCTCCTGAAAAATTAAGGGCATAATTCAGTCACCAATTTCTCTCATTATTGCCTCTTGTTGCTTAACTTTATAAAGAACCCCAGACTGGTTTGGGTTGGAAGGGACCTTAAAGATCATCCAGTTCCAACCCCCTGCCATGGGCAGGGACACCTTCCACTATCCCAGGCTGCTCAGAGCCCCATCCAGCCTGGCCTGGAACGCTTCCAGGGATGCAGAATCCACAACTTCTCTGGGGAATCATTGACTTGCTTCTCTCTCTTGGAACTGTGGATAAACTGGAGGACTACTCTGTATGCCTAGCAGTGGAAAAGGAAATTTTTCATTGCAACTTTGGAAAAAAACCCCAAACCAAACCAACAAAATCAGCAACAACAACCCAAGAGGTTATTGGCTCCAAAACTAACCAGTTTACTACAAGGAGCAGGGGGGACATTTTTCCAGACTGTCCATGCCCATGTGAAAGAAATACTATTCCTGTATTCCACCTCCCAGTGCACACAGGAATACCTGAATGCACTCTGATACCTGAAAGGACCAGCCTGAAATCTGGACGGTGAAAAAAAAGCATATGTGAATAATTTTTGCCTGTGAAAAAAACTTGGCACTTCCCCAAAATACTTCCTATATAAGGATATGCATTATGCTAACTCTTCGTATGTGGTTTAATCAGTGTCCACAAATAAACGAACAGCTGTCTGCACAAATACCATCCCAAAAGATCCCATATTATTACCAGTGACAGTTGTACATGCAGCAGAAACCAAACCAGGGACAAGAGGCTTTTGTCCTTAAGCTCCTTCAATCCAGATGCACAAAGCAGCCAAAATTCACCAGGTCTCATGACCCAGTAACCACGAAAATGTTAGAGGGCATTCTCAAACACCCAAAACATCCTGAGGCTTTAATAGATATACACACACCTTGTGTTTCATAACCAGCTAAAGCTTTGTGCTCACTGAAGGAAACATTTCCAGTCAGAGAGAGACACCTTTCCCTTTCAGGGTCTATCAATATTAAACCTTAATGCAGAAGGAACAACAGTAAAAAAAACCCCCATGAAATTCTTTTAACTTAATCAGTATTCCAAAGCTGTTTGGAAAAATGAAAAGAAGAAAAACCATTGTATAGTGCTGCTGTGAATCACTGTCCCCTGAAACACCACACTCCTGAAAGACCATTTGCATTTATCCTTAAGCTGCTCATGTTGGCACAACGTTCTCCTCAGTCCTTGTAGCTGCATGATTCCTTATCTCTCACCACATTAAAAACTTTTGGATGTCATTTTATGCTGGAGAATTACCTGCTCTTTTAGGTAGGCCTTGAGGCTTTCTTATTTAACAATCTGCCTATGGCCTACAACCACTTCAGGAAGCCATGTGACACATCCACATGAGATTTCCTCTTTCACATTTGTCCCTTCCAGCACCTCAAGATGTGCAAGTGGCTTCCTAAGCTGCAATCCACAGAATCCTGAAATGGCCACCCATGCTTTTGATACTCCTCTCATACTGCACAAACAGTCATTTATTTCACCACTTAGGCACAATGACAATGTTCAAGTGTTTATTCTAAACAAAGGCTTAACTTTTATTCCAACTTATCCCTCAGATCAAGCCTCATTCATTACACATGCTCTTTTACAGCATGATGCTTCCTAAACTCACCAAAAAAAAATCATCTGAAGCAATTTATATCTCAACAGAATATCTTTTATATAATAGAATATCAATTTATATATCAACAGAATGTCTGAGCAACTTTCATTAAAAAAAAAACTAGAACCCCAGTGTGACAGTACCTGAAATAACCACTTTTAAAAAACAAAGAAAACATTTCTGCTTTAACCACAGAATATATATATACACACAATATATATAATGTGTGGAATAGTTCTTTGTACAAGGACAAAAGGTGCTTTATAGCTAAACCAAGGTACAATCTTCATTTGTAAAATTTCAGTCTTCAGTCATCCTGGCCACTGTAGCTGAGAGGCATATTTTCTCTGGGAAAAACCAGTCATACTCTCCTGGATGAGCTAACCAACATGAGTTCAGCCCTCATGACTCAAAGGCAGTTTGCAACGTGACAGAAATCAGCAGCCAAATTAGCAGGATGAAACAAAGCCTATGTCTCCAGGCCAAGAGGCTGTCATCCCATCCTCACCAAGATTTTACCTCACATTAGTGGTCATTTGTTAGCTACTGCATAGCAAGAACAAACAATTTTCTAGTTAGGACCTCGGTGTCATGTCCGAATACACATGAATACCCACGAGGAAGAAGTTAACACTTAAGGTTTTTTGGAGCTGTATTTTCAGCCCAGAAAAGCTAACTTAATTTTAATTTCTACAACACAGTTACAGAATGGCTGAGCAATGCTCAGTAATATCAAGACAGCAGTGCTTTGCAGGAATTTCTAAGCAATCTCACACCTCTCAGAGAACTCAGTCCATGCTTCAGACACCACTTCCTAAAATACCATGGGTATGAAAAGCAAGCATTTGAAAAAAGTAAAAAATTAACTGTAACCAGAAACACCTAAATATTACCTCCTTTCTTTACCTCACTCCATCTGAATTGATGCCGCCTCACAACAGAGAAGACAGAATCAAACCCCTCCTTCTGGATCAGATCTGCCACTTTTATAAGGTCACTGGGATGTAAACAGGGAGATGTTGCTTGAATATTTCCTACAATATCAACCTCTAAAGAAAAACAAAGAGACATTTATGAAACAATTCATATTTTTAGTAACACAGCCGCAAAGTGTGGTATGAGTAGGTACCACACACCAAAAAAAAACCCCAAAACCAGAAGGAGAATCTTTCTAGGTTTTATTTACACAATGCTTTACTTATTTTTCTAAATAATAAGTGCATCACCCCTCTGGGGCTACAGTATAAAAGCTCAGCGTATTTCATCACTGATTTACCACGATGATGATTGAGAAACTCTGTGATGGCTTCTAGAGAAGTTGAGGAGTCTTGAGAGACTTCAGGGCTCCTGCGATGCACCTGAGCACCAAACTGCTTCGCAACCTTCTCGATCTCATCATGGTCTGTGGAAACCCATATGCTGTTGGCAGACAGTGACAGAAATTAACAAAAAGAATAAATCCCACCATTGCTGACTTGCCTGTTGTAATTTAACCGAATAAAAAACCCCCAGCTTGTTTATGTCTGTACCACACCTTGCAACGAAAGGAGCTAGTTCTTTTATCTGTGTTAATAAAACTACCCCAGTCAGTCCAAGAAGCAGCTTTTAACAATGGGGATAAAACATGCACATTCACTAAAACGTGAATTTTAAGTTGCATTCCATACAGGAGCTTAAGCATAACATATTTAGACGTGTTCTCAGAAAAATCCAGTGTCAGCACACAGAATTTGTTAGGCATGTTAACAGATCAATGAATTGTGAATGGATTGGATGTGGCATTCAGAATCATGTAAGAGTTTAGTCTACAACAAGTAAAACTGTGACAAGGTTAAAAGATTAGCTTATGCTGCAAGTGTGTTAAAATGAGTTAATTGGGCTGCATACAATCCCAGAGAAGGAGCTGTTCAAGTTCCATATGTTTTGGCACAGAAAACTTCCAGTACTGGTAAAGCAAGATTGTGATCGTTCAGGGAAACCAAACATTTACAAAAGGAAGGGCTAATTCTGAGTATCATGTGATGACAAGCACTGCGCAACTGTGAAGCCACTGCTGTCACCGTTGTGACAAAAAAGCATGTGAGGTGTAAACACAAAAGCTATGAAAAGTCACCCTTCCTCTCTCAGCAATGCACTGTCCACAGCAAGTAGTGCTGCAGTTACATCTCTTCACTCAAAGGCATGGTGGGATCATCATAAGAAAAATATGTGTGACAGCGACAGCAACGTCAAGTCACACCCACGAGAACAAACACACAAGAGGTGTTTTCTGTAAACTGCTTTGGGATGGTGAACTTAAATACACACTCCCCATTCAACTAACAGAGTTTTGTTGCCTAACAGCTACCCTGCACAGCTGTTCCAAAGGTGACCAGGTAAACCTAGTACACATCCACCTACTGCTCCTGCCATGCCACAGAGTCAGCCTGCACAACCCTGACTGGCTTCCTGTTGGGAAAATTCAGATGCCAAACAGAAGCCACAGCAGGCCATTAAGCAATACAGACTCACAATCATTAAGAAATTATCCGTAACCTCAGGCAGAAGTGTTCCTGTCTGTTACTTTATTAAAAACAGAATGCTGACTCCTCTACTTTTCAGATACAGCAAGAAAGCTTTTCCAGGCTAGATAATGATACAGCAGCTGTGAGATAGAGTGCTCTGGATGCAGCTGGGCTGCATTTCCACTTGACTTGCTTTGAGCATTATGCAGCAGATTTGCACTGGGAACCTGCCCCTAAGCGTGCTACACACCAAGCAGATCCTAACCACGGTTTTAACTATCAGCAGACATCTAGAAAATCCTCAGCCTTGCTCCTGAAGGAAAATCTGTAATGCCTCTATTCTCAACACCAACAACACGTGTTTCTATCTAGCTCTAATTATTGCTACCGAAGTTTCAGGCACTTGGCCACAAACTGAGCTTCTCTTCTAAGTCACATGGGTGCACAAGATTATTTCCTTCCACTTGACATTTGAGTGAGACTGCTTCTGATGTGCTGTGTGCTCCCTGATACCAGACAGGAAAATGGGAGCAAGCTCAGCAGGAGCCAGCACAATGACTGGGCCTGGGAGCACACATATGCCAGGAGATGCTGAAAGAGACATCTCGGCAAGGAGGTGACTTCACTGCTAGGCAGGTAGAGAGAAAATAAGGAAGCTTCTCCTGGATGAGTGCACTGAAAGGAACAGAAAGGTTGTGGGGTCTCCATCCTCTGAGATCCCAAGCTCAGTGCACGCAGTCCCGAGTACCATGACGAGCACGAACCAAAGTCATCCTGTGCTTCAGCAGTTCACAGGAGATCACCTTCAGCCTGGCAATTCCATTTAATGCAGATGTCTCAGTAAAGTAAAAACATCAATGTTTTCTGGTAAACATCACCAGCTAGTGGCCACCCAACCACGCATCAGAACAACTCTAATTACTGTGTTGTAAGACTTTTAATTCCTTCGTTCCTCTGCTGCTCGCCCTCAGCAGGAAGGGACAGCCGAGTTCTTGAGAGGGTGCTCGCCTGGCCTGACCCTTAACCTGGTACCACAGTAACTGCACCCCCTTGTCTTAAGTGAGGCGGTCCTGCAACACTCCCGCCTCACTGGCAGAGTCACAGCATGGGTCAGGCTGGGAGGGACCACAGCGGGTCAGCTGGTCCCACCTCCCTGCTCCAGCAGGGTCACCTGGAGCAGGTTGCACAGGATTCCATCCACGCAGCTTTTGAGTGTCTCCACCGAGGGAGACTCCACACCCTCTCGGGGCAGCCTTTAGTTCCACTAAAGAGGTTCTTCCTCATGTCCAGGTGGAACTTCCTGGGCATTAGCTCCTGCCCAGTTCCTGGCGTTTTCTCGTCAGCGGAGCCCCATTATTGGGCTCCACGGAGCAGAGCCTGGTCCCTGCTCTGAGCCCTCCCTGCAGACACTGACAGACACCGCTAAGACCCTCTTGAGGAAGCGGCGGCTTCCCCCAACCCATCCCTACGCCGGGGTCCCTCGGCACCTCCGTCCCGAACCAGAACCCCCCAGGGCAAGGGGAGGCAGAGGGGGATGCGGCGCATGCGTACCTGTGGAAAACGCCGGCGTCGATGGCGGCGCGCAGCACCCAGCCGATAAGCGGCACCCCCGCCAGCAGCTTGATGTTCTTCAGCGGGATCCCCTTGCTGCCGCCCCGCGCCAGCACCAGCGCGGCCAGGAGCCCCTGCGGCCGCCCCTCGCCCGCATCCATGGCCGTATCCTTGTCCCTGTCCCTGTCCCGCTCCGCTCCTCACTCACCGCGCCCTGCCACGCGCGCGGACCGCCCCGCCGGGGCATGCCGGGAAATGTAGTCCTGCGCTGCCGCGCATGCGTGTGGGGAGAGCGCAGGGGGGACACCGGGGGACACCGAGGGACGCGGGGTTTGGGGGGCTCGAGGGGGTTTCGGGGGATCATCCGCCCTTTGGTGAGGAGAGGGTGCTCTCTTGGCACAAGGTGCCCCGCAAAGCCCGATCTGTCTGCTTTCACGGCGGGCTGGCTGGCTGGCTGGACGGACCTCAGCGGTGTGTATCTCTAGTCCAGAGAAGACTGACGAAATCTCATTAAAGCATGCACATATCGCAANGGAGCTGGAACGCGCTCCTTTCCTCTTCTCCTTTCCACTTCCTAAAAATGTATTGAAGCATGAAAACACAAGGTGTTGCAATTCCAACCGTCTCGCAGAAACCGAATGGGCAAAATAAAGTAATCCACTGTTGACATAAGGCTGCACGGGAATTTGGGGTTTAATATAGTTTAGAAAATGGAAAGTAGAGGCTGTTGAAGAAATCACAAAGTTACTCCTGGAGACTCAGGGTCTCAGTCCTGTGTCAGAGTGCGGTGAAAACGTACCACATGTGGGCCACTGATGTGCTCTGCTTATTCAAGATGTGTTGTGGAACAGAAGGACCTTATCTATCACTGCTAAACCAAACATTCCCATTTATATTCATCTGTAGACAAACATTTAAGAAAAATAATCATACTGGGGGGTTGTTTTATTTTCTGAAGTATTCCAAGAGATCCAGCAAGAGATCCAGAGATAAAGACCTTGCTCTTCTATTCTGCAGATCACAGCAGCACCTTTCAGGCCTCTTTATTTTTTAATAAGATGAAATTAGTAGCCGTAAGGTTCTGAGGAATGTGATTCCTGCAGATTACTTTCCATGTGCTTCTTTTAATATTTTCTTTTTTAACTCTAGGATTTTAAGCCTTTGCCACATCCAAGCTCCCACACCTTTAGCACTATGCTTCTGTCATAATTTGCTGGGCCCACAACAGACCAAGTTCATTAAGGCTGGAAAAAACCTCCAAGATCATCAGGTCCAGAGTTCAGCTGAACACCACCACATCAATGAGACCATAGCACTGACTGCCACATCCAGTGGTTTCTTGACTCCACCACCTCCCTGGGCAGCCCATTCCGATGCTTGACCACAGTGAGGGAATTAAAACCGCCTGTAATTTGGTTCACCACATGGTGAAAATTTTATGATTTATCAATAATAATACTTCAGCTACATAGTACAGTTCAGTTCTCTTCTCACAGTCTAGGAATATCCCAAGCAGGGAGCTGAGTCCGTGTTCAACTTTCAGTTACAGAGAAAAGAAATTACATTAGCACATCTGGCACATGTCATAGATGCCATGCTAGATAGGGTTCAGCTAGTAAGAATATTTTTACAGGTCCGTGAATAATTAAAGCTGATTTAATTTTTTTTCCTCTCCATTTTAAAAGCAAATCTTTCATTCATAGGTCTGAAACAGTCCTCAAACAAGCATTTTAAATATTTCTGTCCTTCTTCATAGACATGTATGTAACCCAGTGCTAAAGACTATCAGTAATGTTAACTGGATAACCTGTCCAGGCAATATGGAGATTTGTATGATAGCAAAGATTTTCCTAATCTTTACTAAATCTTCTTTTCTGTAATATGAGTCCATTCATTCCTGTCTTATCCAAAACAGATCTGGAGATTAGATTATTTCTTCAGCAGGCATATGCCTATTTGAAAACAGACCCCATCTCAGCTCGGACTTTTCCTTTTCAGGATCAGACCTGTGAGTTCAGTCTTTCTCCTGGTTCAAATCTTCCAGACTTCCCATCATCACCATTATTCTCCTCTGGGCTGCTTATAATGTAGTGCTCAGAATTAAACAGGATATTGCAAGGGAGTGAAGCAGAAGGATTACTGCTCCACATACCTCATTTATACACCTCTATAATTTACCTTTTCTTGCGCAACATTGACATAGTTCAGCCAGTGGCTTGCTTTGACCTAAGGTTTGTTTCTACAAGAGCTGGGGCATAGCCAGATACTTCCAAACCTCTGCCTTTGCCTCTGGCTCTGTGTTTGCCCCAAGGCAGTTTCCTGCAGTCATCCCTACAGCAACCAGACCTGTCCCCACATTAAAATAATTTCATGAAAACCACATTCCTGTAGTTTATTCATGTGAAAGCTATTGAGAGTTTTACTGAGCTTACGATATAGGGCATCAACTCCATCTCCTCCTAGGCACAGGCCTGGGTTTGTAGGTTAAAATTATACTGGTTTGACTCATTCTCTGTAAATTTTAATTGACGGCTATTAACTGCTTTTGATTTTACGTGCTCATCAAAATCTTTTGATTATTTATTCCAGGATTTTTTTTCCAGGATCAAGTGTTTGACTAATGGTTCAAATGCATCTGTATCAATATTTTAGTTCAGCTCAATAGTGCATTTCTGAACTGAGTCTCCAGCTACCTAAGCTGTGTGACACTACCTGCCAGAGCAGACAGAGGGGATAGTCCCCAGGCTCTTCCTTTCTCCCTGTTTTTAACACAGGGAGCATTTCATGCTTTCTGATCTCAGTAACTCTGCCTGGTTCAGAGGGTTCAGCAGCCGCCTGCTCCAGTATCCGAGGATGAAACTCAGCTCTGAGCACACATTACTCACCTAAATACATTCTAACTCCTTTCTCTGTGTTTGTATTGACATCTTGCTCCTGGAGGGACTGTGTGGGTCACAGCACTCAGGGAGATAAGAACATTTGCTATTCTAATAATAGAGAAGTGGAGAACAAAACAAAGAATATAATGTTTTCCACATCTTTGGAACATGTACCCTGGTTAGGGAATCATGAAAGTGGCCTGCAGGCACAGGTTTCCCAGTGTGGAGGGAGGGGTTTCAGCTCCCCCATCACCACCAGCCATTGCAGCACTCATTCCACATCCCATGGTGTGGACAAGGTCTTGGAACCGCACAGGTTCCTTTCCCCTCACTAATATCCCCATCCTGTCATTCCCAACTGTCCCTGAACAAGAAGAGCCAAACTGGATCATTTCAAGGAAATGCTGGTAAGTAAAGTAAAGAAGTAAAATTAGTGGGAATAAATTCTATTTAAAAAATATGTTCCATGCCATATGACTCCATTGGGAATAGTAAAATCCGTGAGTTTCCTTTCTGGCCACCACTCAGTTGCTATAAACGATCAGATTATTGTTTCTCTGAAGAAAGAATCTATTCATTCCTGTCCATGTTTAAGAGCAAATGGACAAACCCAGAGGTGTTCAGTAGGTGTGTGCTGAGGTGTTAATGCTCAGAGGTTGTAACCTACTACCAGGGAGCACATCATGGAACTTAGCTGATTAATTAGGGAAATTTTCTGCAGTCTGTCGCTGTTATTAACACGTGTCAGGCATGGCTGGACAAGAAACCTCTCAGTAATGGTGGTTGGGGTCTGCTTTCACACCAACACCCTCTGAGCTGCCTGGCATGAGGTCAGCTCTGCCCTTCCAAATTGCCAGTCTCGAGATCTGCTCTGCCCTTTCTGACATTCACATTTTGCATTGTGAAAAGACAGGAAAAGTGTGTCACAGGGGTTCTCTGAAGCTCACACTGGAGCCTTGTGGAGTGTGGGTCAAAGCCAAATGCATTAAAAACCAATGCCCAACCTGCTGTTGGCCCAGCTGTGTCTGGGATTTAATTTTGTGTGCATGGAGTCTGATTTATTCTCCGTAAGAGCAGGTGGCCCCAGTTGCAGGGTCCTGTCTTTTCCTAGGACATACCTAATTTAATGAATACTATGGAGACAGGTAAGAAAGGCTCAATGGAAGCATGTAGTGGGAAGTTCTGGGACACACTTTCTGGGTGAACTGGGATATGCTCTTTCTAGGCCTCTCTGCAGCAACAGAAAGTTGAGAATTCCAAATCTCCTTTCCTAAACCATGGATAGCTCCAGTGAAATCTGTGGAGCTGGCTGGAGTCACACCAGTGTAAAGGAAACAGGGAATGGGCCTGGTAAAATCTATCCAATTACCCATTCCTGTTATTGGAAGCTTTGTGCAAGTCTTGGGCTAATGCTGTTTGTGTGTACATGAGAGTAAGGTGAATAAATGTTACCATGTTTATAAAAAAGGCCAAGGAAGTGTTCAAGGGTCTGAAATTTCTTAAAAGCGGGCAGGAAGGAATATGATTGCTCAGAGTTTATGCTTGACCTGGTGTATTTCTTGAACTTTCTGCAGAAATAAAAGGGAGCAAACTACTCTGCTGCAGCAGATTGAAATGCTCTGTGTTTAATTCAGTGCCTGCTGGATGGACTGTTTCCTTTGGCAATCTCATGGAAACAGAAGAAATCAGAATTGAAATATGAATATTTAAGAGTAATTTCGAACTGCTGAAGTCTTTCTTCTTCTTCTTCTTCTTCTCATTATCATTGTTATTACCAAGACTACTGCACTATTTGACAAATAGTGTAGACATTACCTGTCTGGATATAAGATAAGTATTAATTTTTGCAGTAACAACACTGATTTATTTTTGCTATAAGAGAATCAAACACGTTGGTAAATCAAGTCAATGTTCCAGACGTTTACACTTACACATGATTTTTGATACCATGACTTCGATTTGTCCTGCATAAATCCAGGTATCCAAATGAGGCAATGAGCTGGAAGCCTGAATACCTCAGGTTCTTTGTACAGCCAAAGTTTATAGTTCAAATATCCTTCAGAAAGTACCTGTAGAGAACATTTGAAAGCAACTTAACTTTGGATTGCTCTCAGAGAGGGGACATCAAAAACTTTCCCCAGCTGGAAAATGAGTTTTAACAGGGCTAGGTAACCCAAAATACTCAGCTTTTTCAGATGCCAGGTTAGTTTCTCCTGATTGCATGGACATGGTTAAGCTTTTAGCCAGATCTGCAAGCGGAGAGTTTTCCCCTGAGTTCAGACTTGGAAGTATCTTTGTTACCTTGATTATTTTTTTTTTAAATTTTCTTTAGCAGTGTAATTTAATCTTAATCCTCCAAAAAACCTTAAAAATTCCCTCCTACTTGAGGGTCTTAGTACAGGAATGATGTTTTCTTTCTGTAGTTCATGGCTTTTCATTCTTTTTATTCCAACTTGTGTGTTGAACATTCTTACAATCTCAGGGAATGTCATGGTTCAGCATTTTGTGGGTGTTTTTTCTTTTTTCTCTCTCCTTTTTTTTCAAGTAAATCTATATCACATGCATGAAAAAATGAAAATTTTTTAGCCTATTGTTATTATATCTTTTCTCCATCAACCAGCCTAAAGGATTCTAAATCCCTCCCCGCTCCACCCTGCCAAATAAAAAACGAAACAAAAAAAGAGATAATTCTTAACAGCTGGTAAAGCAAAAGATCAAAAATCCTGCCTGGTTTTCCTTCTTATAATGAAACTGTGAAGAACTGTTGAGGGAAATGGAGCTCTTTAGGTAGAAACTGAGATGGGAATTGATATTTATTGTCACACAAGTAAAAGATTTCTGCAAGAAAAAATCTTTGTCATGTCAATGGCTTGTTTAGGACAGGTTACAAGCATGAGTTACATCATGGCATATTCGGGCCCACTGTCAGAAATGCTAAGGGTGACATCATCAAGGGACATGGAAATATTAAAAAAAAAGAAAATTCAATGTAATAAAATCTTAAGAGAAAGAGAACTTTTAACCTATTTATAAAATCTGTGTAAGTTGATGTTTGCACTCCCATTCCCTCAGATATTTCACTCACTCA
The DNA here is from genome assembly GCA_013400655.1 of Mystacornis crossleyi. Classification (NCBI taxonomy): domain Eukaryota; kingdom Metazoa; phylum Chordata; class Aves; order Passeriformes; family Timaliidae; genus Mystacornis; species Mystacornis crossleyi. The sequence goes on along the minus strand of VYZQ01031005.1, from coordinate 96,903 downwards.
CAGTCCCGTATCACAGCTGCAAGCATCACCGTGTGTCTCCCCAGCAAGGATCGCTTGTGTGCAACACAGATAGCAAAGGGCTCTGTCTGTCATGTGTTCATTTCTCTGGCGTTACTCTTAGTGACAACAACTGGGTTTTTGATGGATCTTTGGTATCCTCTCGGACTCAGTGCTTGTTGTAGGGCAGTCTGTTGTTTCGGGTTCCTGCTTACTTCAGCCTCCATAAACCTTTGGAAAAGTTGCTGATTTTGCCCATTTTTACTTGTTTGTTTGAAATTTATACCTGTTTTTCTGACAGGCCAATGGGGGAACACAAGGCTGCAGCCTTGTTGCCATCCTGTTGTGAGGATGCTGGAGCATCTTCTGCTGTGAAGTCATCATGTCCTGGGGGCTTCAGTGCAGGCCTTTTGGGCTTGCCCTAAACATCACATGACTCAATTTTACGGCTGAGAACAATGTTCTGGGAGCAGTGTCAAGGGAATGGTGTTCTTCTTTACCAGTACAGGCTATTATTCTTTTACCCCTTGTTCTGCTTTCTCATCTGCTGCTTTCACGTACATGTGTTTCCATTCATCCTGTGTTCATAACACTCTTAATAAATTTGTTACGAATCTCTGCCACTTTAGCAGCCAGCTCACTCATTTTATCTGTGCACTGGGTCATTAAACTGGCTGAGAGCATAAACATCCTCAATCTGTTGCTGCAGTTTGCCCACAATATGTGTCAAAACTATTTACGAAATGCGTGTTTATTTTACACATGAACAAATTCTTTCACTCAAAGCACGGGAATGTGTATATAGTGCCTCCTTTTTGCCTGACACTGAACATCCGTGGCTGCTGCTAGTGGTTTTGGTCTGCAAAGTGCAAGGCTTTGTGTGTTGCCTCTGAGTAGGAGAAAGATCCACAATTTGAAATTGCGGCCTAATCAGAACACAGCTTTATTTGTGCCTAGTCTAAAGCAATTTATACCTCTGTCTGTCTAAAGCAGTAGGTTTAATTGTAGATTCATACAACTCATAGTCTGCTATGCCTTCTGAAACTGCTGCTGTAGCATAGCCTGGTATAACGCTGAGTAACTCAGAATTAGCAACCCAGAGCAGTGTTCACATGTCCTTTTGGCAGCTGCTGGGACCCGTACCATGTAGTGCCATTATTATAGCAGCATTAACACCACGTGGCACAGCAGCAAGTAATAATCAACTGAGAGAATCATCATCAGAGGTGCAATGAATTACCCTTCTTACTCCAACAGTTGAAATGTTTCCACAGAAAACTCAGCAAAATCACTATTTTTACTGTAGACAGATTTCCGGACAGTTACCTAAGATTGTTGCACAAGGAATATGTTCTGCAGATGCTATTATGCTATTACTGCTTGCATTTTCTAATTACTGTATTTTTTGCTTCTTTTATGGCTAAGTTGAGTCGGAAATTCCTGTTCTTACAGGTCTAGAGCAGTGATCATTTCCCTTTAAGTGAAATGAATGCCTTGTGCATGCATGTTACTCCTCTTCCTTTCAAAGTAAACACCCTCCCTGTCTCCAGGCCTCAAGCTGGACTGGAAACAAGTCAGTGAAGAGTTGTTGTTTGGCCCAGTTCCTGTTTCCAGTCTCATGGCTGGCTGGTGACCCACGGAGCAGGCCCGGGATGGAATCACGTGCGCAGGCCGAGCATAAATTTGCAGGGTCGGATAAATAATCCTCTTCATCATTTCTCTACGAGCATGTGAAATGCAGAAGGCTGTACAAAAGATCAGGCAGGGATCAGGGGCTCCTGATCCCACCTTTGTAATTCAGGCTGTTGGGAAATCCACTTCCCATTCCCCACGGCTTGCGCAATGGCCGGTAGAGCCAGAGAGTTCCCGGAGCTCTCGTGCCCCCGTGGGCCTGGCTTTCTTCTCAGACATTTTGTGTCGCATTTCCTCAGGGTCACTTGCCTCAACGCAGCTGCTGAGAGCATTGCAGAGCTCAGGTCTGCACGTACAGCCTTCCTGTGTCTCTACCATGGAAAGTTTTGGAAGATGGTTCTCACAGTCCAACTCACCAGTCAGCAAATGCTCATTTTGGACTACCCAGATGTATCCACACACCACATTTCACTTGTAATTGCTGCTGGGAAAGCAAGTAATTGAATATGTATTTCTAGAGGCACACAGCCGTAGGACATCTGTGATAAATTTTTATTTTTCATTAAATTAACCCTAGCCAAAAGTAGTACTGTGTTGATTGTGGAGTAAGTAATTGGTTTAATATTTTAATGAAGACACAGAACATTCAAAATATCTGTACTATAAAATGATTTGTTTCGTTGGCTTTGGTTTTAAGCAGTTTGAGACATGCAATTTTGATCGATTTAACTCTGATTTGTGGTGATCAGCTTCCATCATGCAATTTTGACTGAAATGCCTCCTGAGGGGAAACAGGGAGCTGAGGTGACCATTCAGGCCAAGAGGTGACTAAAATGACATTGGATAACTCACGTACCCTGGACCTTTTCCTTGCGAAGTCTTGCAAAAGAGTGGGACACAGAAAGCTCTGCATTTTAGAGACAGACATTATCTAGTCATTTTATTATCTTCCATATTATGATACCCTTATCCTTTGCAAATTTTTTGTCATTTTTCAAAATGGAACCAGTCCAGGAGATTTTGGTAATGAGGGACTCAAACCTCAATCTGTCCTACTGTGTGACCTTGAATCATACTCTAAACCATAATCAGACATCACACCTCTGCCTTGTCTGTAAGGAAAGGACTCCTGGAAAACATTAGTAACTACTGACAGAACAGCACTGGCAAAGACCTGTACTGTGAATGGTGCCAGGTAGATCTCTTACCTGTTAGAGTGTTTGAAATGCATGACATCTCCCTTAGCCCTCACCAACTGTGAAAACTACCTAAAATATATATCTTTGACCTGGAAATAAGTCTTTTTCTTAGGCTGGCTTGTACTCAGGCAGAAAGTGCAGGTAGCTTCAAGGGGATGCTGTTCTGGAGCCAGAGCTCCTCCTGGCACTGACCGTGGCCACACTGACCAAAAGCACACAACGATTCCATGAACCATTTTTGTCTCCAGGTTAAATTGCAGGCTGATTTTCCTCCTGTCTGTGTTCCCATTCCCCCTAACCGAGTACTCTATGAGCTCAAACCAATAACTTTCTGTCTTTATTGATGTGTTTCTTAAGGCTCAGGAGGAATGACATCTGTTGGTCTGAAAACAAGTTTATAGTAGGGAGGAGGAGCTCCCCCTGTGTCACTCTTCCCACAGCTCCATGTGTAGATGGAAGATGCCTGGATATTGGTACACCTTGTTCAGGTACCAGTGTTGAATGCTTCAAATTGAGGGTGAAAAGAGGTTGTTTCATTACTGGTGATACCTGATATCAAAACACAGAATGTTTTGATAAGAGAACTGTTCTACCCTTGTAAATTTTCTTGGTGAAAGCTGAAATGCTTATTTGCAGGAGAGAAAACTTTCTAAGCAAGAATCTTGTTTTCTACTGATCAAAGTGTGTCCAGAAACTGTGGTAAATAAGATAGCATTTCAGCCTTTTTTATTTATCAGGATCCCATTTTATTGGGTTCCCCAGACATCATAAAATGTTTTAATACATTGAGTAACTGCATCCCTCCATAGATTCCCGATCTTCTATTACTTCAATTAGTATCTGTTTTTTAGGTCTGAAAGTTTCCTCAAGGGTTCAGGAATCTGCATCTCCTCCCAGCTTCAGTAGGAACGCTGTTAGCACTGCTTCTTAAGAAGTTAAGATTTTCAAAATATGGGGCCTAGGATTTTGCATTTTGAAAATACTGAAACAAATGTCATAGGAAAGAGAAAGATAAATGTTTCATATGTAAGACTTTTCACAATGTTATCATAATTTTCATCTCAATAAATACGAGATACTATGGACCCTAAAAAGTTTCCATAATAAGGTTTAAAAATTAGATTTTCCAATTTCTTGCTCTGTGTTTTGCTTCTAAAAGGAGGGAGGAAATAAAAGAGGGAGAAAAAGGTAGAAATAAGAAAAAAAGACTATTTTTGTAAGCAAAAAGTAAATACATTACAGAAATACTTTGCTGCTTTTTTTTTTTTTAATGAGTAAGACAGAATGGCAAAAGTTTTTCAAAGTAAAATTCCAACTAATTCTGCTAGTTGTGGTTTTCCTATCAACTAGCATTGAACCAGTTTAATTAAACACCAACTCCCTGGGCTGAGCGGTGATTTAGCCAAATATCCAGTTCAGATGAAGCCACAACAGGTCTGTTCAATGAAGGTAAGAAGGATGTGCAGCTTTATTTTCCCTGAAAGACACAAATATTCCCAGAGACATCTTCTAAAGTGTCTCTCTTTTTCTCACAGTTTCTTTCTCAGTTCTGTGGAACAACATGAATCAAAATATCATTAGCTACTTTTTTCCAGCAACAGTATTGCCATAGCAACAGATAAAGTGAGTTTGTTGTAGTTTTTTTAGTCTGAATAAGGATTGCACATGCCCATCAGCTGCTCAGGGCACCCGTGTATGAAATGAGTATTGAACATATGAACTTGTACTTCCATCTAGGATTTTCTGAAGAGGGAAATGGGAGTTTGACCTCCTGAAGATAGCATTTAATCTGTTCAGGCACAACATGTCGTATGTGTATGATTCTTACCACTAGTGGCTGTTGCCTTATGGTTCAAATTTACACCCAGTTACGTTCGACTGCTCTCAGACATCCCTCAGCCCCATCTCGCAGTTAGTTACTGCAAGCTGGCTCACGGAATCTGTCTCATTGTAGATAAAACCCTGTAATTTGAAACAACTGCTGGGTGATGATGCATCTACAGACCAGATTTGGATCTGGGCTGTACAGATTAGTTCATTTTTAATTGTGGGTAGAGTGACAATGCTTAACACACTATGCACAGCAATGCCCATAGACCAGCGGGGTGTTCCTGAGGTAACTGGGAGGAGGGATGAATTACTTCATCAGAATAGCTGAGTGCAGCCTATTTACATACCAGTTCACAAGGTGAAGATTTGGCTAGGGTGGTTCTGGTCATATTATTTTGCTGGTGTCCAGATTGCCTCAGTGTGCTGGTATTTCATATGCAAAAATGCAAAATAACCCCTTGGGCCACTTGAAATGAGATGGTGCCGCTCTTGACTGCTACAGGGACAAGATGTAAAACTGAGAGTGAACAATGATGAAAGTCTGTTTAATTCCCTTTTACATTTCTCAGACCTTTTGCTTTATTACAGCAAATCTGATGTAAATGTCCCTGAAGTCACATTGCCAAATCTTATGCTGTCTGCCAAGAGTCTGCCTGGAAGCATTGTGCACTTCAGCGAGGTGTTTTGCTACTACTGTTCTACAGGAACTTCTGTTTTCACCACAAAGGCTGTTTAATTTTCTATAATTTCTGTACCATATGGTATTGTTGTTGTCTTGGACCTGGACCAATTGTGTTGTAACAATTTCTCCCTTTTTTTCTTTTATGAACTCTCTGGTGTCAGACAGGCCTGTGATGAAGTATTACAGAAGTACCTTAGATATACCCTACCCAGAAGCTTCAGAAAGTGTTTTGGGAGAGTCTGTGGGTGCAGCATTTCTTGTGACATAAAGTTTCTGCAGTATGCTGATTACTGGATAATTTATGAAGTTTTAATTTGTTTTCAAATTTGTTTTCTGCTAAGACACTGCCTTCCACTGCTGGGCCATTGACACCTCCTACTGCAATGGAGAAGCATTATTTTAAATTAATCTTGATCTTTTGATTAATTTTTTATTCCCAATTCAAATCCATGTAAGAAAAGTGAGAGTTAATAAAGTTGTGTGTGCTCTAAAATGGACTTTAGATTTACGTTACCGTTTCCTAATTTCCAGCAAGTGTAGCAGATGACATCAGAAAGAGGGGAACAAGAAAAGATCCCAGAACCAAGACATCAGTATTTTATGCTAAATACAGGGGTAGCAAATAACACAAAGAACAGGGCAGTGTGCATTAAATCCTCAACTACTACACTTAATCTGCAGAAGTTGAATTACCTGGATGACATATTTTTAACTGAAATACAACATAAAATCTGATCACAACAATTTTAAATGTATTTGGGGTTTGTCCTTTTTATGGAAATGGGTTTGAACAGAAGTTCTTTTCTGTTCCCAGAAGTCTGAACAGAGATTTGTTAAGACGCTTCCAGCTTACAGATAATGCAGCTTCAGAGACTGGAGGATGAGGATTTAGATAAAAGGCAGATGTGGGACCCTTTATGGTTGAATGTTTCTCTGAAAGCAGAGCACTGCACTACATATCTTCCCTGCAAAAGAAGATACGGATCTTCTTAAGGATTAAATGCATCCTCTTATGGTAGTGGATTTTAAAAGAATGTATTCTGTATGGAATAAATAACAGAAAAAAAGCAAACTGTATTTTGTATGCAACAGATCAGATTTCAGGGTTAGTATGGGCAAATGAATTTCATCTTTCCCTATCAAAGAGATTTCTAATAGTTTTGATGGTTTGTTTTTCCTTATGCTATGAATTTTTCCCAATATAGAATGTGGCAGGGCTCAAGTAGGAAAACTTCTGGAATTACAGAGATGGAAAGGGATGTGGGAGACATTCTGGGTGGGTTCTACTGGGTCTAGTAAAAATGGTGGGGATGGCTTCTACAAGACACTTGTCATGATTATTGCCCTTTTAAAATGTTCTCTTGCTGCACACAGTAAGGCAGATACACGCCAAAAATGTACCAGGCTGAAAATTTATTTCCATACCTCAAAGAAGAAGAAAAGAAAAAGATACAGGTAAAGTTTTCAAAACTTTAACCATATAGACACTGTCATTCTCCACGGGGTGACATTGTCATATCCGGGGGGGAATTAGTTCCCACTATCTTCTATATCTGGTTTAGGATGAAAGGAATAATCATCTGAAAATTTATTTTTCTCTTCAAATGCTATATAGGGAGTCTAGTAGCAGGCAGAGGCACAAGCAATCAAGTATCTGCCATTTAATCCTGGGTGAGGCGAGTTCTGTGTTTAGAGTCTAACTCCCCTTTCAGGCATTCAGTCTGAAATTAAACACCTAAAATGTTTATTTCTGACTGTTACGACTCTAAAAGCCAGCATTTGTAAATGGGACTGAACAATGTACGTGCCTTGTTGAGTTTAATGGGAGAAAATGAACCTGATCCCACATTAGTTCTGTTTTGGTTGCAGAGAGTTTAAAATCTAACTGGTGGGTTTGCTGGGTTCAAAATAACGAAGATTTTCTGGGCTATGCAAAAGAATGGCCTGAATTGTCCAGTGTCAGCCTAGAGAACTCAAATTCAATATTCTGAGCACAGAGGAGGGAGTCTCCATCCCTGGAGGTGTCCAAGGAGCAACTGGATGTGGCACTCAGAGCTCTGGGCTGGATGACAAGGTGGGGATTGATCACAGGTTGGACTTGATGACCTTGAAGCCTTAATGATTCTGTGATTCTTTAAAAATGAGAAGAATTCCCCTTTCCAGTTCCTCACACACACACACACACACACACACATGCAAAATCCATAATATCGTTGTTAAGGATAATACAAGTGGGTCTATGGGTTTGGTAGAATTTAAATTATGGTACAAAAGGTTTACTTTATGATATTTATGATGCAACTCCTCTACATTCAGAGGATGTGGAAATCTTGCATTATTCTTGAAAGCCTTGAAAAGCCCTCCAATATTAAAGGAATAGCTCTCAGATTTTGTGGGGTTTCTGAAGGAAACAAAAGAGTGTAACGCAAACCACACATTTGTGTGCCCATGTAGTTCTTTTTTTTTTTTTTTTTAAAAACAACCTTTGTCAAACAGAACAAATAAACCTGGAGATCTGAAAATTGGTATTGTGTGCAGGATTTAACTTTCGCCAAGAGTTACCAAGGCAAATGGTAGCATTGCATTTGGTGCCTCTGACTCCACCACGGCGCCGTTGTCTGTCTGATCAAAGATCAGAAGGTTTGTAAATTCCTGTTCGAGGCCTGTGGCTTTCTACACCTTTTATAGAGATGAACTCTGAGGTCTGGGATTTTCTCGTCCTTCTCCATATAGAGTTCTTTGCTACTTAGATTGCTCTGTTGAAATTTTGCTGTATATATTTTCCACAACACTTTTCCCCATAGAAACCAGGCATGATAACTTTTAAAAAAAGCTGTGGAAAATATTTCAAATAATTCTAAGCTTCTACTGCTTCCCCCCTCCAAGCTTAATAACAATAAATATTTTAAACAGACAGACAAATTATCCAAAGACCAGGCTGCATTTTCTATTACATTAAAAAAACCCTAAAATTAAAAATTAGGTCTTTGCTACTGCATTACAATTTTCTTGGTAGATCCATTAATTTTTCTTTGGATAAAATGAGCAATGTATAATTAAAACAAATATAAAACTTTCCTTTTAAAGTAGGGTTGCAAGTGTAAGTAAAATTAATCTTGAAAGCTGTGTCAGTCTGATCTTTTTATATGGTGGCATGGGTTCTGACACAGCACTGTGGGGATTCTGTCACTGTGATAAATTTAGAAGCAAAATAAAGACTTGATTGTCCATAACTTATGTAATCTACTCTGAATATATTTTTTTTGTATTGCTCTGTTAGCATAAAGCCCTGGTATGAATTATGTAAGTTGGTTTAAAATCAGTCAAGGAATTTATCCAGCTCGGCACAATGAGGTTTCCTCCAAAACAGCTACTTTAGTGTCAACATGCACAAGTGGATGAAATGATGGTGATTTCAGCTCTTCACCTAAGAAACGGAAAAGACAAGGAGCCTGCGGGCAGCTCCCTGAGTCTGGCTAGTAAATGGGCGCTCGTTATGGCCCAGTGCTTGGATTTCAAGTGTTGGAGTGCCATGGAGTACATGTAGAGGGAGACCCATGGATTGGTCCACTATATGGGAAATGGCAGAGAGAGCTGCTGGCAGCTGAAACCAGAACAACTAGGTGTGTGAACAGTGTCCAGAGTGCAGCCACCCTTCCTTTCCTAGTTAGTGAGTTAAATAAACCAAGACAATTCAGGTGGCAAGTGTTCAGCCAGGACCTGCGGTAAATTAATCCACGCAGCAGCGCTTGTCGGGTCGTTTTCCTCACATCGGTGAGTTCTAACTTATGAAAACCTTTTCCCACACACGCTGTTTCTCCACCATTTTGGTTCCTTTGGGTTCAGCTGGTCAAGCCGATGGAAGCCCACCAGGGTGTGGAAATCAGTGCCAGCTGGCCTGTGGATTTTACAGAAGGAAGCAGCCAAAACTCAGAGGCTTGGTTAAGATCCGCTTAGAATGTTTTGCATTCTGCCTCTCCCTCCCAAAGCCATCAGGTGAAGCAGCTTCTGCCTTTAAGCTGCCCATCCGCCATGGTCAGGCACTCCTCTCGCTGCGGGGCCACCAGCCCGCGGAGGGACCCCCGCCGCCGGTGAGTGCCCCGGGGAGCGGCGGGGGCGGGCGCCCGCGGCAGTGGCGCATCCTTCCTCGCCTTCCTCCCTGCGTCCTTCCGCGTACTGCTTCCCGCATCGCTCCCCGCATCCTTCCCTATATCCCTCCCTGCACACATCCTACATCCTTCCCCGCACCCCCCCGCCCCCAGCATCCTTCCCCGCATCCCTCCCTGCATTCCCCCCCCGCGCCCGCTGCCAGGGCGGCAGTCCCGGTGCTGGCGGTGCCCCTTCCCGGTTCGGTCCCGCACCGCTGGCACCTCTGCAGCCGAAGCAGCTCCGGTGTGGGGAGATACCGGTATCAGAGCTCGTCTTCTGGTGATGTGCTGGGCATCGGGGTACTTGAGGATCGGCCTGTGGTTGTTTCCACTCATTTAAAGGTCCAAACATTCCCTGAAACATTTTAAATTCCTGTAATTACCATTTTTCCCCCCTCCCTCCGCCTGGCAAATCGAAAAGCCCTGATACAAAATGACAGATCAGGGCTGAGTGTTCTGACCTTCCAGAGCCTTTCATTTTTCTTAATCCTTTTAAAATGCATTTCAATGCATTTTAGCTTGTCATGTAGAGGAATGAAAGCGCCCCATTTAGAAACAGCAAAATGAAACATAGTGGTTGATTCCATGTTCATTTTGCCTAATTTTTTTCCTTCCTGTTTAAACAATTTTGTAGAAAAGACAGAGCTGAATAACAATGAACTAAATATTCATGTTTTGGTAAGGAAAATCGTGACCATAAATGTCACGCATTTCTGTCAGAAATTATATGCATTTTCAAAAATATCACATGACAATGCTATTTCAGATGGTGATTAGATGGGTTAAAGATTTTTTTTTAATCTTCTTTAACATACATAGATATATAGCAGCACTCAGAGACTTCCAATCCACAATCTTTTTTTTTAAGCATTTCATACATGAAAAGGGAAGAAATAAAAGGGGAAAAAAAAGTAAACGCAAGTCAAAGATTTCACGTGCCTTGGAGGACTGTTGAGGTCTGTCTCAGTTTCTCAGTGTAAAGCTTTGTTGGTGTTTCAAATAAGGGGAGATAACAAAAGGTGCTAATTATCTCTAGCTCTGAGGTTTCTGATTTCTTATCCCTTCAACAGTCAGGTTTGAAACATCAGAGAAAAAGGAGCAGTCTGGGTTTGCCAAGGTGCTGATAAATCCTGCAGTGTTTGGCCTCAGCCATCCAACTCCATCCTCAGCTCGCAGTTCACTGTAACCCCCTTCAGGGAAACATGGAAACATCTTTGACCTCAATCCCTTGGAAACCATTTGCTCTCTAAAGAGCTAGACACAATCCCTGGATTCTGCAAGGTCTAAGCAAAATTCTGCCCCAGGGACCTCCAGCTCTAGGACCTAGTGACTGACCAGGAATTGGTCTGGATGATCCTTGTGTGTCCCTTCCAGCTCACGATATTCTGTGATTCCAACAGCTGTACTCAAAACAGCCCTGCATTGCCACATGTCCTGTGCTGCACCACAAGTCCCAGATCTTTGCAATTTACGGCCTCATGTTGTAGGGCTCAAGTGAAACTGTCACGATGGAAAAATCTGAATCTTGGTTCATCTTTCTTTGATGGTGCTGTGAGAAAATGAGCAAACAAACCAACCGACCACATGTGGGCTCTCTTGGGACCTCCTTACCTCTAAGTAAACATATACAATGGATTTTGCAACTAAAAAATATTATCCCACATAAATAAGGGCTATTGTATTGAAAATTATATTCCTGGTATAAGCATCAAATTGGTTTGGAATTTTATGTCAAGTTTTAAAAAAGCTGTTTCAAAAGAAGCAGACCTGTATGATCAAAAAATGAGATTTTGTCTGTATTTTAAGCAAAAAAGCCAGAGGGATTTAGCTAAGTAAGCAAAGTAGAATATCTGAGCAGTCTCTTCTGCTTAATGTGGTGGAAGACACACAAAATTATGTTGTCAAAATCAAATTATCCAAGATTAATTCCAAAGAAATCTAAAGCTGAATCTCCGCAATCCAGCCAAAAGTTAGGCTACCTTGTCTAAATCAATTACTTCAGAATAGCCATCCGCTAATAGTCCATGTGCTGCAACGCAGCCTCTCGGAATCTTACTGCTCCAGAGAGGGAAAAATGAAAATAAAAGCAAGCAGAAGAAATCCCAGAGGACTGTAGCTTCAGGAGGCGAAAAATTGGTGCTTTTTGCTTGCCTGTCTCTTCCCAGTTTCCTGCCCCCTTCAGCGTATGAGAAAGGCAAGAAGAGTTTGTGCAGTTTGGAAACTCGATAGGAGGCAGCAGCTGATCTTCCCATCACCAGCCTAAAAATAATCCACTCCAGGGCTTGGAGCGGCTTCACTAAGTGGAGGAAAATCCTGCCATCGGGATGATATTGATCACATAGCACAACCGAGTGACACTTTGGGTTGGTATTTTGGGGTTGTGTTTACAAAGGTAAGCTGCAGAGTTTGATCTAACATTCAGCAACCAAACGGGGCATGCGATGACCCTCCCCCCATTATCTCCCACTAACCACCTCCTCCTCCTCCTTCCCTTTATATCTGTGGGACAGGGCTGCTCCTCGTTCTTTCCTGGGATTACAACTCCAATCTCTTTTTCCTTTTCCATTCGCAGGCGTTCTCAGCCTTTACCGTCCCCTCCTGCTGATGTTTTCTTTGCTGCTGTTCACAGGGTTATGTTTCTTTTTTTAAACTGTCCTGTCTTGGCAATGTGAAGTCGAAGGTTTTACAGCAGGCAGCGTAGCACGCTGGTGTTGGGGATCGCACTGTGTGGAGAAGCTTTCCAAACAAAGAAAGAAAAAAAAAAAGCGATGTATTTAGATGTGTGAGACCACTGCAGATGTTTGTGTGAAATGCTTTGCAGTGCCAATAGCCTGTTTAGCACCACTGCCGTTGTGATTTTGCCCGTGTTTGGAGCCTGATCCAGAAGGCTCCCGAAGTCAATGAGATTCTTTGCATTGACTTCAGCACCGTTTGGATCAGGCTGTGGCACACGGCAGTTGGCGCTGCGAATGCTGACAAGCACCAGAGGTAATTCATCATCCTGAGGCCCAGGGGAGCTGGGACAGTGCTTAGCAAGGAAGAGGGGTCTGTGGGGCATAGGTGGTCACAGCTTAAATCAGGAATAAAAAGAAAATTGTATTTTGTATTGGGTCGTTTTTGATAAAAGAGATTTTAAAGGGGCAGCGCTTTCAGCCGTTACCTCAGCAGAACTCGTTGCAAGACTATAGATCACACAGGCTGGGTTAGAGTTCTTTTAGGAAGGTAAGAAGAGCAAACTAGAAGGGTTAATCCTAGAAAGGAAAAAGATTCAGAGCATTAACCTAAAATCTGTGGAAAACCTCAGAGTTAGGCCTTCCATTGTGTGCATTCAAAGCTATAAATTAATAATTTGTCCTTAGTTAAAATTTACTATGGGAAATTCCAGAAGGAAAGACAAGTTCTTGCTTTTGTGATTTATTCAGAAGATAAGAACTAAGTACTTTTGTAAAACTACTTTCTCCACCCTGCACCTATATGCATACACATATGTATATACGTACATGTTTATATGTATATATGGGCATATAATCCACAGTCTGTGTAAAACCAAAATTAAATTTGATCTGAACTGAGACACAAGTATGCTCTGTAAAGGGATATATTTTAATTAGGAAGTGCAACTATCAATTTATATCTTTTTTTTTTTTAAATATGGACAACAGAACTACTGCAATAAATGTTTTTTCAAAATATTCTTATTCCCCCAAACAAGCTCCACCTGAGGAGTGTACTTATACTCTTTATAGTCATAAGTACCTTGCAGAGCATGACGATCAGAGTGATAATCCAGGTAAGATGAAACTCTTGAATATGAAGATTTTTAAGTCCACTTTAAAAGACCCTTAAGGTAGTTAAAATGTCTTTAATTAGAATTCTTGTAGTTTTGTACTTGGTGAGGATGTTCTCATAATTTTAATGGAAATTTAGATTATCTACCATTTTTCCATTGTCTTCTTCAGAATTGCTTATGGAAAATATATCTCATGAACTGGCTTAGTGCCCTGAGAAACCCCATTTATGCTTGTTAAAATGAGATTTGTGAGTGTTTAGGTTCAATGTTTTGTCATTTCCACGTTTACGACTTTGACCTATTTTCTTTCTTTCTTTCTTCCGAAAATGTCTCTCCTCTTCACAGTGAATATTTGTTCATGAATCCCTTTTGTGCTGCTTTTTGTTTATTCTCTTATGACTGTGTCTGTCCACCTTAGCCTAAAACCAGGAAGTCTCCACTTGCCAGTAATGGGGACCTTAGCACAAAACTTTAAATGCTGAAAGGACATGAGGGGTTTTTTTTTGCTGTTTCACTGAAGGGTGAACTGCTGTTCAGATAGTTCACATCCTCATTAAAGTAAACCAACAGGGAATCAGATTCCCAAATGATGTAAAGGAGAGCTGAAACTTGCCTTCCACAGGTACCAACATGGGCCCATCCTCCTGATTGTTCTTTCCATTCCCCTCCTCTGTGAAGTTTGGCTGGTGGCTTTAGCTCATTCCGACTATTAAGCACAGGCCATTCTCAAAGGGAGAAGGACAAACCACCTCTAAGTATCTCTGATGAGTTGTAGAGTTCATAAAGACAAAAGTTAAAGTGAGTAATTTGACAGTAACTTTGAAGGATGAAGGCCTTCCAGCCTGCAAGTGTTAAAACAAAAAATTACGTGGCACTCGGCACTCCTGCTGGGTTTGCTGAGTGTAGCTGGTGTCCTCAGATGGTACACGCTTGTTGTCAGATGAGCGTCGTCCCATTACTACATTTCCATGTCTGAAATGATAGATTAAACCTAGCATGCTTGGCAGCATTATTATAAAGTATAACATTCCTGCTGTAATTAGCAGTGAAGCACATACATTGTGATGTACCCACGCTGGTGCAGTCACCCCAGCATACCTGTTGGCCTACTGTATTCAACAGCAAGTGAAACTTTCCCCAGGAAAGCCATTTTTTGTAATGACTATGAGTAACACTGTCTTTTTAAATGAGTTTGTGAGTACCCCAACAGCTATTCTGAAAAGCTGCTACTACCTGATGAGAAGTAGTAGCTCATAACTGCAGATGACCAACAAATTTTAAAATAACTTGCTACTCCTTCACCTGTTTTCTCCAGAATATTCATGTTTAGGTTACACAATTTCTTTTCTCAGTGTGGCAGTTAGACTGCTCCCATTTTGTTCAGACATTGCTGTTTGCCAGTCAAAGCCATCTTCCTGTAGAGAAACTTTCAACTCCAAAGATTCTGACCTAAACATGAGCTTAGAGAAAAGGTCAATCCATATAAGAAGAGGCCTTTGCTTTCCAGTGCCTCTCCCTTCCTTTGGGACCCACAGATAAAGTTTTGCTAAGAGGCTGGTGGATATTTCTTCACTGTTTTGTCCTTGAGACAGTCCTGCATGAGCCAACGTGGGAATTGAAGTAGGGCAACTGCAGCAGTTCAGCTCTGATGTCAAGCTTGATGTGAGCAGGGCTTCTTATCTTGTGAACAGCACCACGGTGATTAAGACTTAATTGTGAGACTGACCTAATGTTTGCGTGGCTCTCTGCTGATTACAAAGCAGACAGATGCCTACAGCAGATTGCTGAGGGTGATAAACCCACCTGGCTTTGCTGCTTAATGCACCTGTTTACCCTTCCAGGCAGTGCTGCTTCCAGTGTTCCCAAGGAAGGGTCCTGGCAGGTGTAGGGGGGCAGCTGCTGCTGTGGAATGCAGTAACCTCTCTGAGTTGGAGCATTAAAGGCTTTAATCTCTTCCATCCCCGTTACAACAGAAAACTCTTCAAATTTCTCCTCCTGTGGCTCTGCAGCCCAGTTTTACCCCTTTGATCTCTCCCCGCGTACTTACTGCGGCCTAAAAAGTCTGTCTCCTCATCTTTGGGAAGGAGAAAATCACCTTTGGCCACAGGGTGGGAAAACTATAGTCCACTCTGTATTCTGATTTGCTTAGGTCTAATTCCAAGATCTTCAGCATAACAGGTTTTGCTGGTCTGTGTGATCAGCATTCCGTCTTTTTTATGAGAAAACTGAAAAATATTCAGTGTATTTAGTTATATGGAGAGAAACAAATACCACTTCCTCACATGGGCAAGATACCTCTATTTCCCTCTCTACTAGTACAGATCTACTTCTGACTGAAGCCCAGCTTTTGCTTACTATAAGAGTTAAAGTCAAGGTGAGAGTAATTTTATTTTTATTAGGGGTACCAAATTTGTTCAGTGGTCAGTTGTAGAAGTGTTCCATCTTCCTGTCCTGCTGCAGTTTTCGATGAGTTACAACAATAAGCAAAACTGCAAGTTTTCAATTCTTCATGTTTTGGCTTTTTAGTTTGTTGTTCTTCCTTTTCACATTTTCATTTCATTTCATTTCATTTCTTGAAATATTACGGTTATACAGAAAGAAGGGAATGGTGTCTTTTAGCCCTTTCACTGGGTCACTGCAGTCAAGATCTTCAAACTATCTTAATTTCCAGGCTCAGTTTTT
>VYZQ01031005.1:58372-80422 GCA_013400655.1 Mystacornis crossleyi | reverse complement strand
ACTGAAGCCCAGCTTTTGCTTACTATAAGAGTTAAAGTCAAGGTGAGAGTAATTTTATTTTTATTAGGGGTACCAAATTTGTTCAGTGGTCAGTTGTAGAAGTGTTCCATCTTCCTGTCCTGCTGCAGTTTTCGATGAGTTACAACAATAAGCACAACTGCAGTTCTTCAATTCTTCATGTTTTGGCTTTTTAGTTTGTTGTTCTTCTTTTTCACATTTTCTTTTCATTTCATTTCTTGAAATCTTACGGTTGTGCAGAAAGAAGGGAATGGTGTCTTTTAGCCCTTTCACTGGGTCACTGCAGTCAAGATCTTCAAACTATCTTAATTTCCAGGCTCAGTTTTTTGAGTGAAATCTTTCAAAACTAAGACTCATTAAAAGTCACTGTAACTGAGGCCTTTTAAAACTCTTTAAAATTCTTAGAATTATTAAAGAGCTCTTTAGTCTTAACTCGCAATACTGAAATACTGTTTGAAAGTGCAACTTTGACTCTAATTAGTCTGAAGCTTTTGAACATGCTACTTGTTTGCAGCCCTAAGAATGTGTCCTTCTGTAGCTACACTGAACTTTTGAAGGATGGGATCTGAGCGTGGGGACAAGAAGTTTTGCCATTATATTATCAAATTTTTATAGGAAAAAGATTGAAGGCTGCACTGTTTTCTTGGATGGGCTCTTGCATCTGAAAACTTGTCATGGTCCAACTCCTGTTATTTTTAGTGGAGCTGCAAAAGCATTGTTGAAAAGTGCCCCATACTGTCTAGAGAAATCAAGGATTTGTTCTTCTGCCTTAGGGGCTTTTCTTTCTGTCCTTCTTTGGAGATGAACACAGCTTGTTAACCTTTGAGGCTAATGAAAATGAGCTTCTGGAGGCATGCCCTAATGCAGCAGAAAGTAATGGCTGATTTCAGCTCCAAACCAAAGGGCATTGACTGTAAACGCAAAGCAACCTCCCTTTGATATCAACAAAACTTCATCCAGTATATTCCCCTTATCTAGGAAACTTGAGCCAAGAGGTAGGAACTACATTACATGCTTTATTCCAGGGGGTGATGGGTCTGTGCATCTCTCCATCTGTATCTAAGTTTTCCAAAAAACACAGCAAGGTCCAGCAGTTTGAGTCACAAAACTGGAAGGTGTTTTGGATCTGTGTTCTGTAGCAGAAATGGAAGGGAATGATGGAGAGGTTCCTGTCTCCCCACAAGGCACACTGGAGTGTGCTGTTATTTCTCAGAGTTCTAATGTGGTGTGGGATGTTTTCATACATCACTCCTGAGGATCCAGAGAACTGCCAGCTGCTGGTGTTATGAAATTTGGGATGTGCCAACAGATGCAGAACATGAGTCCTCCACTTCCAGCCACAGCTCGTTCCCAGCACAGTGGATTTGGAAAAATGGGTGGGAGAAAGGAAAGAAGGGAGGGAGGAGGGATCACTGGACTATTAATGCTTTCACAGTTCTTATCTCCTGTATTCCCTATCAGTGCCAAACTGTACTGGATGTGTGTACTGAGCTGGGTGCTGCTACACAGGGGAGTTGTACATTTTCTGATTTGGCATTTTATGAGGCCAAAGCTGCGTTAGGTCAGCACAGCATCACGTCACTGATCAGAATTATTTTGATAGATGTTAAGCCTGTGGAAGTTTAATGAACATGGTGACTGTATAAACTGATTCATGACGAAGTTTTCTGATTAAAAATCCTAGGAATTTAGTGTAAATTACCCTATCTCATTTCATTTACAATGTAATCTTTTTAATTTTCTGAGGATTTCTTACAAACTATCCAACCTGGGCTTGATTTTCTCTCTCACTTTAAGAGAAGACGATTATATTCTACTTCTCTCTTTTTGAAATGAACCTGTAATAAAAGGTGAAAGACTGCCCATACCTTCTCTTGAAAAATATCACCAGGATGATGGGCACTGTCTCTAGACATCCGTATTAACTAATAGGATCAGGTTCTTTTCTCAGCCCTGGCAATGTGTGAAGGAGAATTGGTTTAAAAAGTGTTACTGGACATACTCCACCACAAAACCACAGCACAGATTGTTGTGAAGATTCAGATGTGATTCTTCAAAGATGCATCTTTCTCGAGAGCTTTTAGGGACTACTGTTTGAGGCGTGATAGGAAACCTCTGCAAACTGATGGTGGGTTCTCATTAGGAGAAAACACCCTCCCTGCAGTTAATAGTCCTTCACTTGAACATTTGCTGCCTCTCTTCCATTTCCCTTCCAGAAAAATGGGAAAAAAACCCAACAGTTCCCTTAGCTTCCCTTGGATGTGGTTTTCATCCTTTCTCCCAGATTGATTTTGGGCTAAAAGCCAAAAGCTACACTGGGAGTCAGTGATTCAGTGCTCATCTGAACCCAGGATTCTCCCGCCTTTCGGTACCACTCCAACCACTAGACCAAAACAGCATCTTATGCTGCCTCAGAAAAGAGTCATCCTTGTGGGAAAGGGAGGAAAATTCCCAGCAGAACTCCCTTGGACTGCTGACCTTCGATAAAAATGAGGAAACAGCACTTCTGATTTTCAAGAGATTACTGTTATCATTATGTTTCCTTATAAAAAGGCACGTCAAGCTTTTACAAATTAAACCCAAACAACCTCTGTGTGTTTTTTTTTTTAAAGTTCCATATTTGTTTTGCTAATAACTCCTTGATATATTCAGACAGAGCCCGCATTAACAGAATGTTTCTTTTTTGTTACTAGCCTCATGCATTTATGAACGTACTTTGATATAAAAACAAAATGATAGAATGATAGTGGTCATATCACTCTATTCGTCATAGAGAATGGGCCAAACTCTCCATCAAATTGTGTTACAGCACATGGACTGTTAGCAGGTGGTGGTTACTGAAGTTTGAGTCGGTTGACCCTCAGCTTTCGCCTCACAGTGAGTACGTGAACGCGAGTTACACTTAACTTCTGGCAAATCTCAGCTAGAAGCTGCTGATGTATTTGGGAAAGGGAGTGCATTTATCACGCTCCTTTCAAAGAAACTCCTCTTCACTGACGTGTTTTGATACGGGTTATGCTTTTCAGATCCAGAAAGAACTTGGTTAAAAGCTAAAAAGGGGTTTAGCAGAGGTTCAAAGTGCCTCTTTGAATTCTGTATTGTTGTGAAAGTGCATGTTTATTCTGTCTCTAAGGGACTACTTGTGTAGTTTATGGTTGCCTTGTTATGATTACCTTGTTTAAACAACTTTCAGAACTAGTCTGGACTATTTGAGTGAAGGAGGACACCTTTTTCTCCCCATTCAACTGACTTTTTTTTTGTTTTTAAACTGCATTCATGCATTTTTTGCACCCCTATCTTGTTCTGATTCTGCAAAACCCATTAATGTCAATGTTGTTACAGACAGATGCTTTGATGAGTTAAATATATTCCTTCTATTTTAGCATGTAAAATTTGAGAAAAGAAAAAGGTGTGGATAAAGGAGTTTCCCCAACCGAGTCAGCAGCACTGTGTTGCTCTGTGTAAGTCTCAGGCAAAGAAATGAGCAAGGAAAGACTTTGTTTGCAGTCCTGTTTCATCTTCTTGTAAAGAAGAATGAAAAAATAAATGATGCACAGGTTGATTTAAGCCAGAACCTGGTCATAGCTCCGGGTCATTCTGTGGCCCACGCTCCGCAAGCACGAACACAAGAAATCATAGAAATCGGAGACTGCTGGAATAAGTCAAAGCATGTATGTAAGGGCTTTCAGGATCAAGCAAAAATTCTGATTTACTGCCTAGGCAATCTTCAGTGCCACCTACTTTGGTTAAGAGTTCATAATTTATCTGTGAAGTCTTGTGTATGTGGCTATTGTTCTATGTGATGATGAAGAAATACAAAATATCAGTGAGTGCAAAGCTGCCAGATCACAAATACCAAAGGTTCAGAGCTTGCACTGGGAATGCAGTGTAACAAATTATTGGAGATACTGCACAGAAAATGCTGGCTCACCAAAGAAACAGCAACACACGGGAGTCAGCTTATGTGCATTTGGGTTTTGTTATGAGAAATGGAAATACTTTTTATTCAAATCTTTTACTTTCTTTCTTTATATTCTTAGAAAGCTTTTGCAGCAAAGCGTTTATGCCTATAATGAGCACTAGAAGTTACAGCATAATGTATTTAAAAATAGCACTTCAACAATGAATGCAGCTAAATATAAAGAACATTATCAAAATATAAATAATACTTATGTCATATAAACACAGCTTTCTAATGTGCTTGTATTTGAAATAGCCCAAAATAATTTTCAAAATACAACTGTGTTATTCTCTGTGGGTTGTTCAGTGTGCTCCTTCCCTGTCTCTTTATTATATTTATTTTGTCTTTAGCCAAGGGGAATGCCAGCACTCTTGGTAGTCAACAATTCTCTCTTTTCTGTAGTAGCCAGACCCTCTGGAAGAGATGGGACTCGCATTTTGTGGTAATGACAATACCTCAGCCTACAACATCAGTGCTGGTGTCCTCAGGAATGTCTGCTTCGTGGATGCCCTCAACTTGGTCCCTCACGTCTTCCTGCTCTTTATCACCTTCCCAATTTTGTTCATTGGTGAGTTATTCCATGGAGCTCTGCCATCCCACAAACACTAGAGCATGTATTTATACTCAGTCATGTTTGCATGGGCTTGGTGAAACCACTGGATGCTTTGTATTTATTAATTCCAAAAAAGAAGAGGCAGAATGGCTTCATCCAGAGGACGTGAGACCAACCTGCTGAAATGTGGGAATTTTAGATATAAATCTGAACTAGTCAGCATGAAGAGATAGATGAGAACCAGAAAGATCAGATCCAAATGCGATGAAACTTCTTTCTGTAGAAGTTTTCTTCAGATTTGAAACTGGCAACTTGCAACCTTTGCTATTATTAGATACTAGAAGACTTAGGGCAGTGGCTCAGAATTTCCTTGAAGTTACGTGAATTGTAGAGAATATCCAAAATGTTCACCTTGGATCCAAGGCTAGGCGAAGTGCAGGAAATATTTAAAATAGAATAATTCCTTCTTTTGGCAACATTTGTAAACAAAAGTAGAGCAGTAGAGCTAATTTTTTCCCCCTGCAGGAATAAAAAAAATAGGAAATGGTAAATTCCTCCTGAGAAATTTAGGACAGTGGATGGGCTCCAACTCACATAGTCTTGTAAAAAACCCCATCTAAGCTAGTATTCTAATGATACATTTTTTCTATAGTGGTCTTTTTATCCCAGTTAATTTGCAGTGGTGAAATAAATGCAATTTACTACTTTTCCAGAGATGTCAAACAGTGGCTAACTGATCGTAGGAGATTAAGAGACTTGAACAGCCATCAAAAGTATTAGTGGAAATTAATATTCTCTTGACAGCTGAATGAGAAATGGCCATGTCAGTTCTTCCATGTTATCTTCCTGGTGTCACGTATGTACATAGTATTAATTTCTTCAATGAGGAAGATCTGAATTTGGGACGATATCTGAACTTGAGATTTAGGGGCTTTCATTATGTAAAAAGACTTCAAAGTACTTGAATAAAAGGCTACAGGAACTTGCGGGTTAAGACACTCTTTACCTAACTGTGACATGATCCAGTGACTAAAAACTAATTAAATAATTAAGCAAGAGAATAAGAAACAAATTCTAACAAATTAATAACCAAAGACTGGAAAGAAACCCCAGGGATATGGAAACTCTCTCCAACAGTGCTGGATTTTTACCTCAGTGCTGGCTCTTCCTTTGAGGTGAGATGCAAGTCATCCTTGAAGGACAGGGCTTTGTGCAGAAGTATTTGATGGAAGTACAGTGCAAGGTCTGAGGGCAGAGATAATATTTTAGAGCACTCTAACATCAAGTTCTGCTATGATTTTTTTAGAGATATTAGCCAATCAATTTTGAAATAGTATTGCAGCCACTGAAAATTCCCCCTATTTTGTAACCAAGTTAGGAAAAAAGATATCAGTTTAAATTGTATGTTATTTATGTAAGTATGTAATTCTTTGTTTTCTATTTTGTATGCTAATTATCAGGACAAATAGTTGTTGAACAGAGCATTAAAAGCCGACTGGAGTCCACAGTATAGACTGACTCCAAAGGAGAAATTTGGTGATGAGCTGTGTTTGTGCAGATGTATGGGCAAAGAAAAAATGGAAAGCAGCTTGGGAGAGACAAAGATAGGAGCAAGGTCAAAGGAAACCACATTAGGTTAGGAAAGTGTCAGAGAACTATAGAAAATGCTTGAGATATACTTCTCTCAATGGAGAAGAGAATAATTTGCTCCTGCAGTATTTTGCGTATTAAACAAGGATGAAATGGTGAAATGCTGACAGTTGCCAAGAATGAATAAACTTAGGTTCTGGTTTGTGTGTTCCTGAGTCACCTGATGAGCCTCTAAGCACGATGAGATGCTGCATCTTTGCGTATCAAAAGCACAGCCTGGGTTTTAAACGGAGTTCATTTTGTTTTCTTTAGTTTTGTTTCTTTGCTTACCCAAATGTGCTGTTGTTGTGATTCTCCACGGGCTTTGGGAAGCCTGTCAGGGAATTCCAGGAGCTGCCTTACAGTAAGAGGGACTTTTGGGCTTACTGACTCAGGACAACCCTGTATCTGTGTGGGAAGATACAGAGGCCAAGGCTCGCCACCATGACAGGTCAACCTGTGGTCAGGCCTCAGCTTCCGCCAGCCCTGTCACCTCCCTCGGATCCTCTGTGTCCCGCTTTTTGCCAGGTTGCTGGCCTCAGAGGGCATCTTGCCTGGAAAGGACAGGTGACATCGGAGGTGATGACATGGCTTCAAGTTTAATTTGTTGATTAATTTGAGTCTGGCGTTGTGTTGGGAGATTTAAAGGGCCAGGAATGCAGAGGTCTAGGAGGCTGGGCTGTGCCTGAGGGACAGAAGCTGTCAAATCACTGTTCAGCGTTCCCTCAGCCTGTGCTCCCAAACAGGCCTGAAACAGATAATAAATGTTGCTTGTTTCAAGTAAATGCATCTTGGAGGCCTCATTTGAAGATGCAGCTTTTATATCAGTTGGAAAATTTTCCTGCTCTTGTCTGTGACTGTGAAAGATGTGAGGACGCCATCACTTCAAATCTGTCAATCCTTGTTGTTTGAGAATGACGCTTGGAATGTTTGGGGTTTTTCTGTTTTCTTATCCTATTTCTTGGCCAGGGATGACTTCTCTTTGACTGTAATTTGGGAAAAGTGTCGTCTCCTTGTCTTCAGGGTTTGATTTAAATTATGAGGCAACTGAGACACTCCTGGGTCATCTTTTTAGTAACAACAGCCCTGTAGTCTTGTAGGGGATTTGTATTGATTGCATATAAGTGTGTCCCAGAAAACTGATTAACCAGATCAGTCGCTGATTGGCTGTGAGATAACCTTCCTCTTTCCTTGCTATCATCTCCCAGGCTGGGGAAGCCAGAGCTCCAAAGTGCAGATTCACCACAATACCTGGCTGCACTTCCCCGGGCACAACCTGCGGTGGATCCTGACATTCACCCTGCTGTTCGTGCATGTGTGTGAAATAGCAGAGGGGATAGTTTCCGACACGTAAGTGGCAGAGTTTGGTGGATAACCACGCTAATTGCATTTGTTAATGAACAGTGTAATGCCTGATGGGCTGGCTAGTAAGGCATGAGGAGGTTTCCCCCCCAAAAAATTCCATGGAATTCTTTCATGAACTGTCCAGATTTTAATGGGATGAAGGTGAAGCCGTTGTTCTTAGCATTTATTCTTCTCTCAAGCTATAATGGCAAGCAAATATTAACCAAAGTTAAAGCACTCATGACGACAAAAATCTTTTTGTCTCTAGGAAAGTCACATTTGTCCTCTTAAATAGATTAGCAGAACACCTATGGTTTCACACAATGCTGAAAAAAAAGGCACCAAATTCACTAATTTATACCTTGCTTATTTTTAGACAAATGAAATCTCGCCACCTGCATCTCTTTCTACCAGCTATAATGGGATTTGTGGCTGCCACTGTATCCATAGTCTATTACCATAATATTGAAACATCCAACTTTCCAAAGTTACTGCTGGGTAAGTCTAAGTCTGACATTTATGTACTCTTACAAATCCCAGTATTTTAGCCAAAGTCGGCTTGTGTAGGTTGAAGAGGATGGTGAAGAGAATATTAAAAGAGAGAAGAATAATTCTCTGCTCTTCCAGCTGGTAGTATCATAGGAGTTACTGCACCTTTCATAAGGTAAACACTGAAAACTGCTTTAAAATTATCACGAAAAAGAAAGCCTTGCATTCCTGTTGCATTTTTATAACGAGCTTTTAGGTATTTTTTAACACTGCTCATTATTTTGAGAAAAATTTGTCTGCATTCAATAGGGCTATTTCAAAACGCCACTTTGAAAAGTGATCTGACCACAAACCATCTTGTGCAGATGCTGCTCTTTCTCACCATCATTTGCAGCTGATTCTGAGATTATCCCATCTGCTCTCTCAGTCAGGAAATGGTCAGACTAGACATTGCAGAATAATGTTCCATGGAAGTATATTGTCCAAACTGCCTAAAGCTCAACCGCCTGAACAAGCCCCTGACAGATACCAGCCAGGATGCAGGATAACACTACATTCCATGAATTCTCTTTCAAAATGAGCACATTTCCATATCCTCACTTGGGATGCACCTTGCTTTTTCAAAGAGGCAATATGATATTTGTTAAACTATGTGCCTTTTCCTTCCCTTTAAGAACAAAGTTCCTCTTCACATTAAATCCCTTTCAGTGGACTTTCTTATCTGTGTGAAGATCTGCCATTGTGGATCTGTTTGAAGGGTTGTGGCCCACGAAAGAAGTCAGTGGCTGGTGACATAGAGGATCACTGGGCCTGCCTTGCACCAAGCCGTGGAAGCTAAAATGGTGTAGTTACACTTATTTATTATTTATGTTTAAATTATGCACTTGCACCTGTTTTACAGCTCTGTTTCTTTACTGGATAATGGCCTTTGTCACCAAAACCATCAAGCTTGTCAGATACTGCCAGGACGGGGTGCCTTTTTCTCAGCTGCGTTTCTGCATCACTGGAATCATGGTCATCCTCTATGGGCTGCTGATGGCTGTGGAGATCAATGTCATCCGAGTCAGGGTATGTGGCTTCTTCCTCAGGATCTGGAAAAATACCAGTGGTATCGTGGGGATGAAGATGGGTCCTTAGTCCCAGGAACTCTGGCTTGTGTCAGGTTTAGGCCCGAGTTTAGCTTGGCCATAAATGTTTGGTTAATTCTATGGAAATCAGTGGTGATTGAAATCTCTTTGAAATATATGTCCTTGATGTATCCCCTGGGCTTGGTGTTTGTGTGCCTGCGTGTGTCTATCCACACAAAGTGCACACGTATTTGTATAGATAGATGCAAACTTGTGCACATGAGGAGGGTATAGGTGTGTGGATGCAGTTTGTACAATATGTGCTGTGTTAGTGCTGATGAACTATTCATGTAGTGAATGTGTCAGCATATGTTCTTACCCACAATAATTTAAAATACAGGTATTTCCCAAGAATTAATTTTTGCTGTTATTCAACCCGAGATAGGTGGTTCTGATAGGGTACAGAGCTGTATCCACATCCAGTGTTGCTCAGTTGTTTGGCAGTTATCTGTTTGCCAGTTATCCATAGAAAATGCTCCTATTTACATGCAAATTTATACTGTAATTCAAAATGTAATTACCTTTAAATGCAAATTTGACACCGTGGTTGTCTTGCACATAGTTTTTACTAAAAAGTTACCATGAATAAGATAATTCCTCAGCCCATCTTTGTCTGTTTTCTCCTCTCCAGAGGTATGTGTTCTTCATGAACCCTCAGAAGGTAAAGCCTCCAGAGGATCTGCAGGACCTCGGGGTGAGGTTCCTGCAGCCCTTTGTCAATTTGCTCTCAAAGGCAACTTACTGGTGGATGAACACTCTCATCATATCTGCTCACAAGAAACCTGTGGACCTGAAGGCCATCGGGAAGCTCCCAATTGCAATGAGAGCACTGACAAATTACGTCTGTCTCAAAGAAGCCTATGAGGAGCAAAAGGTAACCGCAGCTGTCCATGTCACTGCTCTGCCTTAGAAATGCAAAGCGTCACTTTGAATTTCTTCAGCTTTCATGAAATCCTCATTTTAGGAATTTTTAACTTAGGACTGTTTGTTCCAAGGTGAAACACTGGCGTAGGAAGTTCCAATTCAATAGTTACTGTTTGGTTTTAAGTGAATTTATAACAGGAGAGAGTTTCCAAACTGAGTGCAACTGGAAACTAAAACCACAACAGACTGATCACTTGCTAGATTTTAATAGTGAAAGATTTGTTTAAATCTTAGCTACTTGTGAAACTGGAAGACATTCTGTCCATAGTTTCAGCTGGAAACACTCATCTTCACCTTTTATTTTTCTCCAGACAGAGAAATAGCCAAAACCACACATCAAGAATAGCCAAAAGACTGGTGTCTAAGCAGTGATTTAGTCACCAAACCCAGACACAGCACCATAGAGGCTGCTGTGAAGAAAATGAACTCCATCCCAGCCAGACCCAGTACAGAAAGCATGGCTGGGAAAACTCACTCAGTAGGACAGGATTTTCCAGGGAAACTTCTGGATGCATTTAGGCAGCTCTCTGCTCCTAGCACCAAATGGAGCTCCAGGCTCCTTTCTGTGCCTTCTGAGATGAAACAATAATCAGTACAATTAGTTATATTTTAATAGATATAGGTTGCTTCTCTTTCCTTCTGCAGTCGAGGATTGCAGAGACCAGAGATGAAGATCCTTCCGCTTTAAGCAGAAGGCTACTGAGTCATTGGAATTGAGCTTTTCACAGCAGCTTGGGAGAGATGCATCCCTTAGGCCAGCTCCTTAAGGTGCCTAAACCCTACTTAAAGAGGGATATGCACCTACATGACCCAGGGACCTGAGTCTGTGCCATTCTTGATGACAGGCACGACAGCTGGGTGCCAGCATTTGTCTGTAGCTCGTTCACATCTGCAGGTACTGTCTGTGCCTGCACAAAAATGCAGTTCAGAATCCAAAAGGCAAATTAAATGTGCTATTGCTTGTGTGCATGAGCACAAACTTTCAGTGTGTAGCTTCCCTCAGTGTGTGTCATGCACATATAAACACTTGCATAAATGTTATTTATGCAGTTACACTCACCTACATTTCTGATGCTGCCTTACATCAGATATTTTGTGTTCTCTAGTTGTCTAAAGTCTTGAGATTACCACAGGCTCTAGCACATTTTTGCTATTCTTCAAAAACAGGCTGTAACCTTGAAGTAAACAGGTATTTTGTAGATAAAGTTAAAGTAAACCAAATGGCTAAAGCAAATTCAAGGAGCCAGGCAGTGGAACTCACTGCAGTTCATTCCTGTGGAGAAATGCATTGGCTTGTGCCTGGCTGGGCCAGAAAACAGCCACATAATTAGGAAAATTCTTGAGATTGGAGTGTGGTCTGCAGTCTGGAGGAGGTGATATGCCACTGGCTCTGCTGCCAAGTGTGTATTTTACACTAATCTCCTGCAACTGGTGAGGGGAGCCCCACAGCCTCCTCTGGATTAAGTGGGGTTACCCCTGCCTGTGCCTGGCAGCACAGCTGATCTCAGCTGTGCTCCATGGCCCTGCAGAGAGAAAACTCCTGTTCCTTCCCAAACCCTTCTTATCAGACCTTGATGAAAGGTGCTGGACATGACTATGAATACTCTATGTTGTAAAATGCTTTTGAGATAACTCACATTTTCTTGCTATCTCTTCTGCATGCTATGAAAATGGAAATAATTGTAGCAATTCTCACATAATTCCACTTACCCCCTCCTCCCCCCCCCCAAAAAAAAAGTGATCCTGTGTTGTCTGTTGTTGCTTGGCTTTTGTTTCAGTTTCTATAGAAACAGTCGAGATGTTTCA
Organism: Mystacornis crossleyi; assembly: GCA_013400655.1. NCBI lineage: Eukaryota > Metazoa > Chordata > Aves > Passeriformes > Timaliidae > Mystacornis > Mystacornis crossleyi. The sequence continues at coordinate 68,571 of VYZQ01031005.1, read as the reverse complement.
CACCACATACCAGTGCATCATATACTACATATCCAAAAACAGATTTAGCACATTGATATTACATTTGGCTTACCCCACCAACCTAAATCCTGTATAATTTGTCCTGAAGGACAAGGGAAAGCTTTTCTTTTGGGCATGTAATAGAAAAATAAATTTTTTAAGTCAAGGGCCATTAGTTTCCCATGCCTGCTGTTCATGTGCCACTATGGATCTTACCTGCTAGGGCAAAAAAAAGGAGGAATGAAATTGTGTTAACTATAAATCAGAGGGACAGGGCATTGCCCCTCAGTGCCAGGCTTATACTGCCAGCTCCAGAATTATGAGAAGAGTCAGATTTCCACATTTACTGAGGCAAACCTTACAGATGACTTGATTTATCAGCAAGCACTGTCTCACTGCCCTTAATTCCAACTCTGGAGTGCCCAAGGTAGAGAAAATTAGGGGAATTTGAAAGGAAGTTGACAAAGACAAGGAAAACCTAATCAAGTGGCACTGCTGAGAACAGCAGCCCAGACTGGTTAATTAGCACAACAACATTCTATGCAAGCCCATAACAATCAAGGACCATTCTGGAAGAGAATTTAAGATAAGAAAAAAGTCTTTATTCCCTCTTCCCATTACATGCTTCAGCTAATATGAAGTCCTGATTAAAAAAAGAAGAAAACACAGTGTATAACAACAAATTAGATAAATTAATTCTTATTTTTTCCAGTGAAAATTAAACAGATTTCATGTAGTGATGACCAATGTGTGAATTGCAGTAAAAATGAAAATGGCTAATAAATTTTTAGAGAAATAAGGATTTACCTTTGCCGTTTACCAAATTTACCATTAATTGAATGCCCAGAATAATATAACAATTTTTTTTTTCCAAAGGATGGCAGCTGTTTACCCAATAAATTAGCTTAGCTCCTCTCAAGCTGTTCAAGTTATTAAAAATTTATTTGAGGAAGATGTTTAACCCTTTTAGGGTACTCAAGCTCAAAACCCATTAGGTCACAAATTCAGAGCCTTTTGTCTGGGCAACTCACACAAGGCCCTTGTGCTCAGAGGAAGCAGTTTCATTCTCACCCCTTTCTGGAATGGTAGGTCAAATTTGACCCCAGGGTGCTTATTTCTCCTTCCTAAGCTCCTTGGCATTGGGTGTGACCAGCCTGGCCCAATCTCTGGCAGCCATCTGGTCCACCTGCACGTTTTTGGTACCATGCATATAATCCATCTCACTGTGGAAACGGCATAAAAGGGAAAAACTGAGAAAAGAGGGAAAAAAAGACATGAGGCAGCCAGGCAGGTTACTGGCACATTTGCTTTTTCTTTGGTGAACTTTCTGGGGCAGGGGGTGGTTGTTGCTTGGCTGTGCTTAAAATGTCTCTGTGAATGCTCAAGAGGGCTGGACTTGGCTTGGCTTGCAGCTTGCAGGCATCTGTGCTACTTGGGAAATGACAGATACCTGTTTAAAGTGTCAAAAGCTGCTGCCTGAAGTGCAAGGAAGCACTCTGCAGAGCACAGCTCTGGTCAGTAAAACTCTTTATTCATTAAATTGAAAGGACCTCAGAGATATCAGAACTCTTCTGGTTACACTAAGACATATCTGCTGGTTGGTGTTTTAGCCAAGAGTTGTGATATTGTGTAAATTCACAGATCTGAAGGCTAGAAAGGACCCTTGGTTGATTTAATCTTACCTCCCATCCCGGTCTGCTGCTCTCATTTTTAGAACACAGGCAATCATTGATTGGTTGAAGTGTGTCATCCTGGTAGGGATCCAAGAGATGGTAAAAATTCCAGGTATATTAGATTGAACTATATTCTTGTAATTGTCATGTATTTTCCCTGCAATCAGAAGCCTTTACTGGATTAAGCGGTTTCACAGCTACTGTGAAACCAGGATTACCCACGTGGGCAAAGGGCTGAAAGGTCAGACCTTTCCCTGGGCACAAATGTGACAAGGGACAATGGCTGCCTGCCAGGATGATATCTGTGCTTGCATTCCTGCGTTCACAGGTTCAGGAACGTGGTAGGATATAGAGGTGAGAAACCACAGTTACCAAGGGGAGCCAGAATTTGTATTTGCTGTGAAGAATGTCTGAAATCTGTCGATAATTACAATGCGTTTGCTGCCTCACCTGGTCCAAAACACCTTTCAGGAACCACTTGGGCATCCAGACAGGAATGTTGCCATATAAAGCCTGGGAGGCTTCTCTTAATGCATGGGTACCTGTTTCTGTTTTCCAGAAAAAAGTGGAGGACCATCCCAACCGGAGCCCCTCCATTTGGTTGGCCATGTACAGCGCTTTTGGACGGCCAATCCTGCTCAGCAGCACCTTCCGCTACCTGGCCGACCTGCTGGGCTTTGCTGGGCCACTGTGCATTTCTGGCATTGTCCAGGGCTTCCAGAACACAACCAATAATACAAATACCACAGAAAAGGTAACCTGACAACGTGGATTGAATGGCTCTGGTAGTAGTTTTAGAGTCATATGAGGTATTTAAGACAGCTGGCTGCATGCCTTGATGGATCTGTGGTCATCACTGTATTATTTCATGGCTTCTCTCAAGCAAATTGAGTATTTCTGTTGTGAGGGACAGTCAAGTTATAAACCTGAGCAGTGGGAGCCTTGGTTAGGAATGGAACACAGCTCCCCCCACCTCCCCAGCAAGTCTTGCTGGAGTCATCCCAGAAAGTCTGGGAAAAAGGAATGACTTTTCTGGTCCTCTTCAACTGTGCCTCTTTGTTTCAGGCAGGACATGCACTGGTGGTGCCTCAGTGATGCATCCAGCCTGGGAATTTTGCTTAATTCCTGTCCATTTGTCAGTTTATACTTCACTGACAGTTTTGAGCTCTCTGAAATCTGTTTTTTTACTGGGAAGCTGAGAGTAGCCAGTCCCTGTTTGTGGCTGGTTGTGTTGATTGCTGCTGTGATGATATGTGTTGGTACATGTGAGAAATTGAGAAGTATCCACTTTACTCAATGGTGTTCTTGATCCAAGAGATGCCAGATCAGTGCTCATTTCAAGTTTCACTGAGACTGAACTTTCAAAGATCACCTCTAAACACTGAGCAAGCCTCTGATACAGAACATTTTTGATCACAAGAAAAACAAATTTATTAGTAACTAATGAAAAGATACAGGTAAAATTATTTTACTGACAGCAGAGAAGAAATGACAAAGACATTTTCCTGTATTTGTCTTCTGATAAAGAAACATCTCCATACAGTTTCTGGGGTGTTTTGTCTCTGAATTAGCAGATAGGAATGTAATGGAATAGCATTTTCCTCTCCAGATGAAGTATTTGACTATCATCACTACCCAAATACCTTTTTCTTGGCTGTTCACTCCTGACATTCATTTTCTCGACTGATGGTCTCAATTTGGCTTGAGGCTTTCACTGCGCTGAAGGAAAGTTTAATTGTACAGCTTATCAAACAAAGCTTTCTATCATCCTTGAACTTGCACGAGCTGGATTTGAGCCACAGAGTTACAAGGCAAAGTGCATGTTTTGCCTTCAAAAATGTTGGGGTTTTTTGCGTGATGAGCAAACAAGGTATTTAAGCTTGAAAACAATTTCTGGATCTCAGATTTATGAATCTGTACCTTGTCTGCTTCCTTTATCTTTTTTACTCTTCAGTGTAGTGGTTTCAGTTGTGGCTTTTTTAAAGTTTTAATCAGCACTGACTAAAGGGAAGGTTGAAATCACTGGAGATCTTGAAACCACTTGGCTTGGTGACAGTCACTATTTCTCTTGGATACGTTTCAGAATACATTTGCCTTTAATTTATGGATTTTGATAAACTTTCTCTTGGTTGTTCTTGCTATTAAACATTTCTCCTTTACATTCTCTCTAGTTCCAATCAATGTGAATACATTTATAATTTTATGCTTATTCTTCCTTAATTCCTGAGAACTCTATAGACATTGAGAAAAGGTATCTACAAATGTTATTTTCTTTCTGATATCCCCACTATGAAAACAAGCAGAAGTTAGATGCAGCAGAACATTAAGAGAAAAGTTTACAAACATATTTCTCTGACCAACCATGCACTTAAGCAACCCTTTTTTCAACGAGTCTTGGGCAAATGGCTTTCTTTCCTATATTGCCCAAACCTTTCATCTCAGAATCAGGCTGGATATTTCAGTGGAACAGGCTTTTTCCTTCTTTTTTTTCCCCTTTTTATTTTTCCCCTGTAAGAATCCCAGTACATCCTGCTTCCAGCTGGATCGGAAATACCAAAGGAACAGTCCTCCTTGGAGTATTTTGGTACATTTGTTTCCTTTTCTGCCTGAAACAGAGCAGAACAGTGAACACAAAAACTAGAAAATGAAAACAAAGGGCTTTAAACAAGATTTTTTTTTTCCTCTTCCATATTGAGGCATTTAACTCTCTTTTTGTGGGGAATACTGGCATATATAGACTTACATTATTCAGAATTTATGGGTATCATAGACTGTATTTCTGGAAGGAGCTGTTTCCATAATATGCAAATGCAACATAAATAACTAATTCCATACAATAAAAAATATTTTCTTGCAGCTTCTCTGTGTGCAGGTGGAATGAGCTTTATTTTCTACCGAGTAGCATTTCTATCCTACAAATCACCAGAATTTGATGGAGAAACTAAAGACAAGGCAGACATGGTGATCTTATTGTTCCTTTCCTGCAAAAACTAAATCATTTTAGAGCTGCTAAAAGATCTCAATCCTCAGTCTTTGGAACAGGAGTGGAGTTTTTAGTTTGTATCCAAATAATTTTGATATAGAGGTCAGTGAGAAATCTGGTTTCTACAACTTTCCCATAATACCATCAGTATGTTTTTTTCTAATGCAATGATTGAATTTACTTGTTTCCAGCTTCTCAGGAATATACAATCCCTCCTATGGCACTTGCATCATTTTTTCCTTTCTTTTCAGGTGAAGGATCCATCAAACTCCTACCTTTCGTCGGAGGAATTCCTCAGGAATGTTTATGTCTTGGCAGTCCTTCTCTTCCTGGCCCTTATCCTGCAGAGGACATTCCTGCAGGCCTCCTACTATGTGACTACAGAGACTGGCATCAACCTCCGGGGTGCTTTACTGGTGAGCAAAGATCTACCAGGACATTCACTAATAACAGCTCCAGCTTTGTGCTTTCATTTGCCTCATTCTTTATCTGAAGACCAAGCTTGAAATGATGGTTTCAGAGAAGATATGTGCTGTATTTTTATACAGAAAACTGGACAAAATAGTGCTGGCAAACTGCTGGCAGCAATTCCTTTTGCTAAAAACTAATCCCATCATTTTAACCTGTGTAAGTTTATGTAACCCATAAAAACCCATGGATATAAAAACACATCTTTGCAGACAATGAGAGATGAAGATCAGCAGTGTCATTTTGGCTCTGCATCTGCTTTGTTCATTTGCTTATGAGTTTGCTTCTGCTGACTGTGGGCAGAGTCATCTGCAGAGCATCCTTGTTTTATGGGAACGCTGTGCATGCGTCGGGAGTGGTGACTCTGGATATTTATGCCCTTTAGCACAGAGCCCTGTGGGATGGGATGGGAGTGATTCATCTGCAGGCCTGTGTCTGTAACCCCAGCATCCCTTAACCCTCTGTGAGAGCCTTGTTTATGAACTGGAGCCAGCAGCTCCAGCCCAGCACGTGGTGGGGGTGTAGCAGGGCTCTGCACAGACCAAACTCCACAGGCAGCAGTAGCACTCCAGAAGCCAGAACTGATGTTTTGCCAGATGTAACTAACCATGGGAATATCATCTCAGCGTGGAAGCTTCTTTTTTTTTTTGTGTGTGTACTTGCTCTGATGGATGGAGCTGCTTCAAATATTTTCTGCCTTCTCCCAGGGTAGATGGTACAGACTTGGGGATGAAAGAGCACCTGGTTATTTCCTTTTTGTGACTCCTTTTTATGACTCCCACTTAGCAAAATTGGACTCTTAGGAGCATACGCAGCTAATTTAATTCACCAGGCATTTCTGATTAATTCTACAGGATATACTTTATTTGTGGAGAAAATAGGTCAAAAAGGGCAAATTATTTTTAAAACTTCCTTGGAGCTGCAGAATTTGATGTTTGGTCATAACTGCAAACTGGGCTCACAGTGTTTGTCTTTAAAATCCAGTAGATGTAAGCCCTGATTAATTTTAAATGCTGTTAAGCTCCTACAAATTTTATGGAAAGGAATGGCCAGGTAAGGGAGAGAAACCCAGAGGAATACATACCCACTCGGATCAAACTTCACAGCATGTATTTAACTGTCTTATCAGAAACAAGGATCTCTTTGACAGACAGTGTCACAGACAAGTAGGCTCACCAAATGCTTGTTAAAAAAGGTTCTTTGGCCAATTTCCTAAATTTTGATGTTTTGTTGTCATTTTTGTTCTGTTTTAGGTCTGCGTTAAGCAACAAATCTTTTAAGAGGAATTGGAGTTTTTTAAAGTCAGTTCTCTCTCTTGTGCTTTCTCTCACTCTGTCTCCATCTCTCGCTGTCTCAGGTGAGAGACTGGGAGAAGGGCTGTCCTAGGTAAAGGCTGATGATGAGGTTTGAAACATCCCACTTCTACTGTTCTTTTATAATTACATCATTTTAATAACTTACTTTTTCCCCCCTTTCTTCCAGGCAATGATATATAATAAGATCCTGAGGCTTTCTACATCCAACTTGTCCATGGGAGAGATGACACTGGGACAAATCAATAACTTGGTTGCCATAGAAACCAACCAGTTAATGTGGTTCTTGTTCCTGTGCCCCAATCTGTGGGCAATGCCCGTTCAGGTAGAGCATCAAAGTAAGGCCTTGATTTCAGAGATCCTCCAGCCTGGGTGAGGAGAATGCATGTCTGGGACACTGCTACAAAATTCAGAGGGGAACCTGCACTTCCCACTAAGATTTACAAACAGAATGGTGGCCTGAGGGCTGGAAAGGTGTCTCTCCAAGGTTACCAGTGAAGAGAGAGGGTTTTTTAGCAGGATTTCCATGTCTGTGACTTGAAGAATGAGGACCTGCAATCCTTTTCCTGCTCCTATTTCTTCCACTGCTGACATAAATCCATTGCTTTTATTTTGCCACCTGGCATCAGTTCTAAGCATTGCTTCTGCACTGTCCGCTTGCAACTGGGTTTTGTGGCAGGACCAACAGCAACTGAATCCTGCTCCATGACTGACATGAGCACTGACAATGCTCAGAGGAGCTCTCTTCTAAACAAACTTAGTCACTGGACACATTTACTTCTTAACCAGGCTGGGAAAGAACTGGAGGGAGATCTGTAGGAAGGGAAGGCTGAGATTATTAGCTTGAAAGAAATCTTCAGAAGTGCCAATGGCTTAAGGACCTAAGCCATCCTGATTTTTCTATGAAGCTTGAATTTCTGTAGCATCTTCAGAATTCTAGCTCGGCGTGTGTTTGGCACAGTCCTTACCTGTCAGCGACCCCAGAGACATGAAAGAATTTTTAAAAGGGATAGAACCAACTCCTACAGTAGATCTGTTTTGCTGAGTTTCCTAAAACTGTAATCTATTTCATTAGTCAGCAGTATTACTACTACTAATGGGTTGGGTGGGGTTTAGAGTGTCATGAAATAGTTTTTGGATAAAAGGAAAAAAAAGGTTACATGGCAACAGAAATTAGAAATAATACGGAGGATTTCATTTCACTGTTTCACATCCAGTGAAGTGGGTGGAAGTGTTGCTGTCAATACTTTGAAAGTTATTAAATGAACAGGTGATCTGATTGCTGTGGCTAGGCATGGCAATTTGCAGCACAGGAGCCTGAAAAGCTAAATATGGCTTTAAAAATGTTAAACTCCATTGATTCTGACTTCTGATGTTGTACAATAAGAAAGGAGATTAAAAGACACACTTGTTTAAGAGATAAAAATATGAGATATGCAACTAATTCTGTATGCCCTCTTATCACCGCGGTCATCTCTCTACCCCAAAGTGGAGCTTTTAATAGAAATATTTTTATATAGCAGAGCTTGAATTAACTCGGGTACCAGAATCACAGCAGTTGCATCACAGCCATTCCCAGGTAAACTTCTGTGGGAAGTGTTCCCAAACCCTTTGGAGGGCTAAGGCAGGATTTTCCTCCAGAGCTGTGTGGTATTGATGCCCAAGCTCTGTTTGTATCAGTCCCAGCACATCTGCTTCGTGCTTCAGTGCCTGTCTGAGATGTCCCTCTGGCTGCAGTTGTACAGGGACGCTCCAACAGAATGCAAATGTGATCCATGACAGCCCTAAGACCTCTGAATGCTTCCAGAGTGAGGTAAGGAGCTCTAGTGTAAACAGGACTCCAGGCCAGAAACTCTGTAAAATGCCTCAGGGCAAGCACCATCATTTTAGTGCTCCTTTAGTTTTGTGGAAACCCAGTCTGGAATTAGAACTACAAGGCACTAACACAAACTATTTAGTTAATGTCAAAAAGAAAGGCTTCTGGGTTTATTTCCCACACTTTCCAAATGTGACCTCCTGAAGTACAGGCTCAGCTGATTCCTATGAACCATTTAAGTGTTTATTAGAAGAACAAACATTTTTCTCTTGGTATGGTTCTGGCAAATTGAAGTCTACTTTTTCCCCCTGTGTTGCTTTTTTCTTCACAGATAATAATGGGTGTGATCCTCCTCTACAATCTACTGGGAGTGAGCGCCCTGGTCGGGGCCGCTGTCATCGTGCTCTTAGCTCCCATCCAGTACTTCATAGCCACCAAGCTGGCTGAGGCTCAGAAGAGCACTCTTGTAAGTGAATTATTTCAGTGATGTTTGTGATCCAGAAATGAGAACAGGGTTTATGGGTTCTGTCCTTGCCGTTAGTGAAAATCACTGTGTGTTTGGGCGGGCCATCCCTCAATTCCACCGTCCCTCCCTGTCTGTTTTTCTGTGGCTCAGTGTCTCTTCCTTCCTCACATTTGTCAGAAGAGAATCTCAAAAAAGTATGTGGGCTTTGACCCGCCTTCTCTGCAAAGAGTATTTTTAATCCAACTAGCACAATTTTGTCTGAATTCCACTCCATGAAAGGGTGTTATTCCCACATGCAGATACTGTATTTCATGGGATGTTAGCAAACAGTGCAAATGACTGATAAATTATAGCAGGAAAGTATTAAAGAATGTGCACAGCCTCCCTCTGTAAAGTCTAGAGACTTTCTACTCTCAGCCCAAGCTTTGGTATTCTCTAAAAATCAGTTGGCACTGCTGGATAATTATCTATTCATAGCTAAATTCTTCAGTGCTGTAAGTTTGTTTTGCTGCCTAATTTAGTTCACCAGTTAGAAATGTTTTCTACTCCTTTGTCTAATTTTTAACTTTCTTGCTGTGACCCTTGAACTTTTAAAATAAGCCTTTGATGTTAAAGTTGTCAAATATTTAGAGATCCTTTTAATCTTAATATTCAGTAAGCAAATTATATGTGCATGGATCTAATTGCAACACACTTCATTCCCATTGAGTTGTGCCAATTTTTATAACTTGTACAAATTGTACAGAGGACTTATCTTTGCATAATTCCAGAAATAATCTCAGTCTTTCCTTCTGCTCTATTCTGACTTCCTCTGACTCATAATATCTTTTGGACTATGATTTTACTGAAATTCATGATTTTACCAAAACTTATGATTACTGTTTTCTGATGAAGGGAAATTAGCTAAAAACATGGATAAATATCTCACTTATTTTCACAACTGGATCCCAGAATGATTCTTGCATCAGCAAAAACACACATTTAGGCTTCTGTCAATTGTTATGGACACCACTGACATACTAACACACCTTTCTGAGTTTCACCCTCTCTTTGAAGGGTTGGAATGTTTTGGGTTATTTTTCTTTGCAGAAAAGGGTCACTGAATTTCCCCTTATGGCTGTAAATATTTTAATATCTCCAAAGAAAATGAAATTTTGTATTCTTTTCCTCAGTATGACACCTGTACAAAATCACAAACAAACAAAGTATTTTTAAATGAATTTAACAACAGAAATGAGGAGCAAAGAGGGTTCTCATTAAGACTACAAACAGTTACCAATTTTTTTTCCTGGTTTTCTTTTGAAATGAAGGACTATTCTACTGAGAGATTAAAGAAAACCAATGAGATACTCAAAGGCATTAAGCTATTAAAGCTATATGCCTGGGAGCACATATTTTGTACAAGTGTGGAAGAAACGAGAATGAAAGAGCTCACCAGTCTCAAAACCTTTGCACTTCATACATCTCTTTCCAGTAAGTA
>VYZQ01031005.1:45210-57708 GCA_013400655.1 Mystacornis crossleyi | reverse complement strand
TTTGCAGAAAAGGGTCACTGAATTTCCCCTTATGGCTGTAAATATTTTAATATCTCCAAAGAAAATGAAATTTTGTATTCTTTTCCTCAGTATGACACCTGTACAAAATCACAAACAAACAAAGTATTTTTAAATGAATTTAACAACAGAAATGAGGAGCAAAGAGGGTTCTCATTAAGACTACAAACAGTTACCAATTTTTTTTCCTGGTTTTCTTTTGAAATGAAGGACTATTCTACTGAGAGATTAAAGAAAACCAATGAGATACTCAAAGGCATTAAGCTATTAAAGCTATATGCCTGGGAGCACATATTTTGTACAAGTGTGGAAGAAACGAGAATGAAAGAGCTCACCAGTCTCAAAACCTTTGCACTTCATACATCTCTTTCCAGTAAGTAACTGTGTTTTTAGTGCTCGGAAAAGAATCCTGTTTTTCATCTGAACATTCCTCCCAGCTTCAACTAAAGAGAGATACAGCTATGCCTGTGACACTTTTGTCTGTGTGTAATGTCATTAAAATGAAAAGGCATGATAAATACATAACATAGAAATTTAAAAGGATAAAATATATATATTGTTGATTTTTTTTGCAGTAAGTTTTCTGTTACCTTCATTGTGACATTACAGTTAGGAGTTGCATTATAGTAAGGAGGCTCCAGATAATATTGGCAGCTCTGATTGCAGCAAAGATAAATAATGTTTTCTGCATATAAATTGTGTTTTCTGCAATGTAGAAGGGTTGAGTAATGTTTTAGTTGTGTTTCATACTAATTGTGCACATAATAATTTTTATCCCAGTTTACTGGATAATACAAATGAGAGAATTCCATGACTTATTTGTTGGTGTTTAAGATCTCTGACTACCAGGAAAGGAAATTTCTTCCTGCAGAGTAATTTTCCTTTGGGAGTTTTAATTACTTGAATTGAAAATAACTGGATTCTTCTAGTGTCATATGCTTACTGTAAAATTGTTTTTTCTTATTTCCTATAATCTGATGCTTATTTTGTTTCTCTTTCCCAGTTTTTATGAATGCAGCCATACCAATAGCAGCCGTTCTTGCTGTAAGATATGGGTGTTTTTTTTCTGTTTTCCTTATAAAAAAGGGAGAGAAAAGTGGGGGGAGGGGGTCTAAAAAGGAAGAAAGGACACCATTGTTATTGTAGGACCTATTCTTCATAAAACCAGCAGATGAGTTAAGGGGCCCCTGCTAACTGTGGGAGAGCACGACACTGGAAGTCGTAATTTCTAGAAGCTGGATTGGTAAAACCAAAGATGAAAAGTAATTTTTTACTATAAGAAAGAAAAATCATTACAACTTGAATTTTTTACAGAAAGAAAGAAAGAAAGAAAGAAAGAAAGAAAGAAAGAAAGAAAGAAAGAAAGAAAGAAAGAAGACCCACTTTGAAAAGCTCTTTTTGAAAGGGGTTTTGAGTGTCTTTTCTTGTCTCTTTAGCAACAAAACTCATTCCTGTTTCAAAATGCATTATGGGGCACCATTTCAGTTTTCAAGAAAGGGTACTCGGCAGTTTAAAGAAGAATTAATTGTGCTTGCCCTCTAGCCAGATTTAAGTCTAAGCCTCATGCCTGAGAGGAACTATGCCATGCTGGTCAGTAAGGAACTTTCATAGACCAAATTTTGAGGGCAGAGGATGCTGACAGTTTGTACAAGAACTGGAACATTTATGACCAGAATTCTGCACCTGTGAAAAAAACCCCCCAAGATTGGTTAGATTCTTACTGGGTTTTTTTCTGGGTTGTGTGTTTCCTGTAAACCCTGAAGTCAGTTACAAAGCTGTAATCAAATGCTAGATTTTACAATGAAAACTTTTTCGCTCTTCAGTGTGTGAAACCTCTTGAAATCACTGGCAAGATTTTAAAATCTATTTAGCTTTAACAGAACACACCTTTCCCTTCAGTTTATCTTGATTCCCAGTGAACTGTGGTAGTTATTAGCCTTAGCTGGGCAAAGTATTTTGCTTGCTGTCCTTGTCCATCTTGTTTGAGTCCTTGTCCTGACGTGCTCTTTCCGTGGTGTGACAGACCTTTGTGACTTACGCGTACACCAACGACAAGCCACTGCAGCCTGCCCAGGCCTTTGCATCCCTGTCACTGTTCCACATCTTGGTCACACCTCTGTTCCTGCTCTCCACCGTGGTTCGTTTTGCAGTCAAGGCCATCGTGAGGTAAGTGCCTCTTCTCCTTCCTCCAACTCCCGAACACCCACGTTCAGTAACAGAAACGGTTGTTTCTACCTGCTCACGTGGAAGAGTGTTATGAGGTGGGACGCTGATGCTAAAGATGTGAGAGAAATCAGAGTGACCCTTCCTTTTCATTGCATGACACAAAGACNAACCCAGGCCATTCTGTGGTTCTATGATTCTTAATGTTCCACTGTTTTTACAATTTCACTAAATTTGGCAGTTCAGAGCTGCACTGTCCTTCCTTGAGAGATGCTCCTCTTCTCACAGACCACCCACCACCACTCTTCCCTAGCACTCTCCGGGCTCTTGTCAGCACTGAGGGGGTGAGAGAGGCTGGTGGGAAGCTCTCTAGCAAGACCAGCCCTGCTGAAGCAAGGAAGAGTAACCTTACCTCCACAAAAGGTACACTGGGCTATAAATGAGAATTTAGTGATGTCCTGCATCCTGTTCCAGGTATTTATTTCTGTAAAACAGCCCAGCAGAGCAGCTTCCTTCATGCTGAGCTATAGAGCACTTAATCTCAAAGCAGTTGGTTGGTATAAACCAAATTTCAGGCTTTTGGGTGTTGTGTCAGTGGCTTGTATGGACACAGTCATGGACATACTGATTTAAAAAAGAAAAATAATTAAATAGAGCAGCAGAAAGAGCTTGGCTACATGAGACATTTTCCCTAGGTTGAAAATGTTTTCTGAGTAGTGGAAAAATCTCCAGGCTCCTCTATACATCATCCAAGCCTCTACATCTCTGTACTATGTTTAGCATAGCCCTAATATCAAAATGGTGTGTACATTTTCCCTAACACTGCTGGCCACCCCTCAGAGCAATATTTGAAGACCAGATTTGCCAAAACAAACTCCATCCTTTTTCAAACTCATTTCCTAACATCTTTCTCCCATGAACATCACGTCCTCCAAGTGAAGGATAAAGAATGTGTGTTTGGCGACCCGATGGCTCTATCCTCAGTCAAATACATACATGAGTATGTGCCTATTATTTTTGTGATTAAGAGCTTCTGCTGTGGTCAGAATCTCAATTTTCTGTTCAAGAGTAGTTCTAGTGCCATTAAAACTTCTGAGGGTACCTCATTCAAATGCAAAGTAAGGGTTGCTGTCATCTTAGGTGCATGATCAAAACAAGGTCTTGTATCTTCTACAGGAAAATGAATTCTTCCTTAGACACCTAAGTAAGACTGAAATTCTGATATAGAAACATATCAGAATTTATGGGGCACATAAATTTTCTGTTCAAGAAAGGAGATGGGAACAGGCAGGCTGGCAGGAGGAAATAATGAAAATAGCAGTGCTTTCTTGCTAACCTGTATTTCTGTGGCTTGAAAGTGTATTGATAATTTAATAGAAAATATGCAGACAGACTTTGAGATGGACTACTTTCCCATTTCAGTTTAATGTTCAAATCACTGATCTGAAGGCATATGTCCTTCTGCTTTCTCAATTGCTGACCCAATGCACCTTAATTTTAGTTTTTGCAAAGTAACAGCTTCACCATGACTGGTGTGTGATTTTGTTAATCTCTTCCCCGGAATGATAAAGACCCAGGTGCTTACGGCACTCTGAAGGGAAGGGGGGGCAGAAAGAGGATAACATCCTCCTGTGATGAAGAATTAATTGAACCAGTGCGCTGTATTTCCCAGTGGACAATTTTAAGAGCTAGGCAAAGAGTTGCTGTGTGTCTCCAGGGCTGGCCATGGCTGTGCTGAGGTGTGCAGTACCCAGCCCCTGTGTGCATGCAAGTGCATAGAACCATGGAATCCCAGAATATGCTGAGTTGGAAGGGACACATCAGCATCACTGAGTCCAGCTCCTGGTCCTGCATAGAACACCCAGGAATCTCCCCGTGTGTCTCAGAGCATTGTTCAAATGCTCCTTGCACTCTATCAGCCTTGGAGCTGTGAACATTCCCTGGGGAGCCTGTTCCAGTGCCTGACCACCCTCTGGGTAAAGAACTTTTTCCTGATATCCAACCTAAACCTCCCGTGACACAGCTTCATGCTGTTTCCTTGGATCCTGTCGCTGGTCACAGAGAGCAGAGATCAGCACTGCCGCCTTCGCTTCCCCTCATGAGGAAGCGGCAGAACTGCCGTGAGGTCTGTCCTCAGTCTCCTCTTCTCCAGGCTGAACAAGCCAGGTGACCTCAGCTGTTCCTCATATGGTTTCCCCTTCAGACCCTTCTCCATCCTCATGACCGCCTTTGGACAGTCTCTAATAGCTGTAATGTCTTTTCTTATACGACGCAAAAGCTGTGTCAGGATGCACCCACCGCCCTGGAATTTCCAGAAAATGGCAGTGGGTAAATGACTCATTTCTGCACCCTGACTACACAGGCATGAGAAAGGCATGGAAGAGATAAGCCTGCCAAGATGGAAACCATTCCCACGGAGCTCCCTTGGCACCCACATGGCTTGCTCTGCTCTTCATTCCCAGCTACCAGTGCAATGCTTAATTATTTTCATCTGTCCTTCTTTCACACACATAAATCTTCATTTGCCATTAGGGTGGCAGATGAAAGGATCCCATGAACTTCTTTTGGAACATTTCTGATAAATCCTGCTGGCGTGATTACACAAAAAAGGAAATGTATTCGTGGAAACCTGGGTTTATGTAACTCACTGTCCTGTTTTCTTTCAAGTGTACAGAAGCTGAATGAGTTTCTCCTGAGCGATGAGATTGGAGATGACAGCTGGAGAGGGGGGGACAGCTCTGTACCTTATGAATCCTGTAAGAAGCACACAGGACTTGTAAGTTCTGCTTCATGACACTGAATTTCAAAGCAGAGAGGCCACATAGCCCCATACAAGGCCAGTGACCAAGCTGACAGAGCCTGGGATCTTTGATTTCTAGCCTGGCCCTAATATTGACCAGTTTTGCCTCTTCTATGTCTTAATCTCTATGGTTTTGAAGTTGGGGTTATGACATGAAGGGTCCCCATACACACTTAAGAATTGCTGAAGTGCCAGTAGTAAAAAAACCCAAACCTAAACCAACCATAATACGCCAACATATTTAAATATGACTAAAATTCAACCTTCTTAGTTTTTATAGAAGGCCCAGGTGTATTTCCTGTGGTTATGGGATTTGTACTGTATATTACCTGTAAAACCCATCTTATGTTGGACATCCTTAGGGAGGAACAACTCCTGCTCTGGGAAATTCAGAATTAAAGGTGGAAAAAAACCCCACCAAGCTTTGTGAAATAGGAATTAATTCCGCAGTGCAGTTTCTGGAGTACTAAACATAGAGTGAATTTGAGTAAAATTTGAGAACAAAAACCCACAACATAGATGATTTGGGAAAAGGTGGGGTTTTTTCGGTTTGACATTTTTCTAAAGCTATATATTTCAGCAGTATCAAACTGACTGCACAATTTGAAATGTGACTGAAACTTGAAGACAGAAACAGAAAGAAAGGATTAGTACAAAATAAATTTTATTTTAGCTTGCCAACCTGAAACAACATCTTTCTTGTTTTTCTGGGCTAACGATGATAACAAAAGAAACAAAAATGAGATTGTTTCAGCCTTTATTTTATTTGTCCTGTCCACCTTTTGCTTAGTCCTACAGAGACTGTAGATGATGGGGAGAGGGTTTGAAAAGAATGGCAGAGATGAAATTTGGGGTAGTTATGCATGGGAAGCAAAAAATCCCAATATTTCTTGTGCTTCAGTTAAGGGTGTTTAAAATATTTAAAACGTGTGCATGACAGTGGTGTATCTTTATTATCACATATTGAAAAGCACTGGCTGCTTCTTCTGAGCTGGAATGGTGGTAGGAAAAGGAATGGATTGTTTGCTTTACAGGGCACCAAATGCTGTCTCCTCTTGAGGAATCAAACTTTTCTCCTTCCTTCACTTTTCTCTGTGTAGCACACCAAGGCCATCAACAGGAGGCAGCCCCTGAGGTATCAGCTTGAAAGCTACGAGCAGCCAGCAAGGAAGCAGACACGGCCTGTGGAGATCGACGATGTGGCAATTAAGGTGGTTTGAAAACTTCATCTCACTGAAAAATGAGATGAAGATGTTTCCCTCAAGAAAACAGGGAGCAGGTCCTCCTGCAAGAGCACCTGATGGTGCCCAGTTGCTGCTGTTCTTTCAAATTTTCCATGGCAACAGCAAGCCCTTAAAGAATTTAGCACTTTAGCCAAATTTGAGAAGAGTGAGCTTCAGACCAGTTTTTATAGTTATTTCATGTCTTCTCAGGAAACAAAGAGTCATTGTGAATCTAAAGTCTAATCTTTAGTCTCCTATTTGACAGAATGAAAGTATTTGGTAAGCAGAACTCAGCTCAAGATCATCCCTTTCTTGCATTACATACATTATATATCTGTGTATTTATCTTTTCTTCTTCACAGTTTTTGGGGGTTTGGCAGTCCTTATAAATTTGGCTTGCTTTTTTCTGTGTGTGTACAACCATACCACACTGTGCCTATTAATCACAGATTTATTTTATGAAGGTATTTTAAATCTAAACTAATCATTCTATTTTCCCTCTCCTGTGTTTAAATACCTGATTTGTAGTACTTGTTTTGTAGGTGACCAATGGATACTTTTCATGGGGAAGTGGTTTAGCTACGTTGTCCAACATAAACATTAGAATCCCAACAGGTAGGATAAAAGTATACCTTCAGCATGAAATACATAATGTCAAATTGTTATTAATTGCATTTATTGATGTTCTGAAATGCACAAAGCTGCACACTCAGAATTTATAACAAAAAAAAAAAGATGTTAAAAGTGTATACAAGGTCATGACCTGTATTGTACATATAGGAATGTAATGAGATAAATTATGTGGCTTTACCATATCTATATAGCTTATATAGTTCTATAATAGCACAAACTAAGTCAAGAGTAAGAATAAACATGAAAAAATGACTGCAAAAAATTAATTATTGTTTTTAATAGAAAATTGAAAAAAAAGAAAGAGGTTCAAACCAAGGGTCCATCTAACTCAGAATATTATTTTCAGCAACACTCGTGTAATATACTTTTCCTGCCATTTATCAGCACTATAGTCTTCCAGTTCACAACCATTTTCCTTCAGAAAATGCAGGTTTTCTGTCAAGAAATCATCAATTATTTTGTCTCTCAATGAATTTCTCTTTGTCAAGCTGAGTTCCTGTAATTCCTTGCATCCTCAATGTTTTTGGCTAGGGATTTCCCAGGTTTACAAAATGCTNGGCAGTGTCCAAGGCCAGGCTGGAGTGGGCTCAGAGCAACCTGGGATAGTGGAAGGTGTCCCTTCCCATGGCAGGGGAATGGAATGAGGTGATCTGTAAGGTCCCTTCCAGCACATTCTGTGAGTCTATGAAATGCACTGGCCAGCACAATTAGTGAATTCAATCAGTTTATGGGAAGATCTGAGAAGCACCGTTGTCACCACAGAATAGGACTGGAGGTTGGAAAGTGTTTTTGTGGGGACGAAGGAGAAGTACAGCAAAGCAGAGAAGAGTAATGGGTCTTCTTTCAGCTCATTTATTAGATTGGCCCAAATTTATTTCAGTTCATTTATTAGAATGGTCCAAATTTTCATGGAACTCCAGACTGAATAATCACTCCTCACCATATATCATTTGACCCTAGATAAGTTTCATACAGTAACCTAGTCCCATAAAACAAATGTTAATATAGGCAAGAGCAAAAGTCTCATTCCTTTGGAGTTGAGTGTGTTATTGCAATCCATTAATGTTTCCATAGATGAATACATGCAATATTGCCCATTTATGTAGTGGATGCTAAAAAAATAATGAATCAATTCAAGTTCTCTAAAGCTGAATCTAGCTGGGCCGTGTGAGCTGGAGTATAATTGTTTTTTTTTCTCTTTTTAAAAAGTGTTTTGTTGTTTTTACTGTTATCATAGGTCAGATGACAATGATTGTGGGCCAAGTTGGCTGTGGCAAGTCTTCACTTCTCCTTGCTATACTGGGAGAGATGCAGACCCTGGAGGGCAAAGTTCACTGGAGCAAGTATGTTTATATAGCTATTAACTGCTGTATTCATTTAAGGAGGAGGCTGAGATTTGCTGTGAGAAATGTAAACTTCATGCCTCAGAACTGCATGTTGAGTGATTATCATCACCCAGATCCTCTCTGGAATGTGTCACCTGCAGACTCAGGAAGGATTTTTCACTGTTCTGTCATGTTCAGAGCAGGCAGAGCAGGGTGCCCCAGGAAGGAAAAGAGGCTACTCTGGTGATTGATATCTAATATACTGGCCTAGCAAATTACCCAGATAGAAAGCATAGGCTACTCCTTTTATCAAATAGGCCTCAGTACTCACTATAATTGAAGTCAGCATTGTCACATTGTTCCTGTACCCAGCAGTGAAAGTGTGACAGGCTGGAGCTTCTCCAGCCAGTGGGATGTGTGGGGTGCCAGCCTAAAGGAAAGGATGTATTTCCCACTCAGAGCTGCTGCTACTGGCAGAAAAAGAAATGTAATTATGTGTGAGCAATGCTTTTCTCCTTCCCTGGTATCTGCACGAGCCTCACCTATGGAACAGAGTGACTCTTCACAGTAATACGCTCAAAAAGCAGCCTGAGTGCACCAAACACCTTAAGAGTAAAGGCTGGGAAAAAGCTGTTCCTGAAAAGAAGGAATTTTGTCACAGAGACCAGTATTTTTTTGCCCTGTCCCTTAACTAGTAACCTCCTTTGTCATATTTTTCTTACAACAGTGTTGTAAACTGGGTATTTTTTGCTTTTCCTGTGATAGTATCCCTGGCATTTTTGCTCTCTAGCTATATTTCACTTTCTGCTATTCTAAACATATGATCTCATTGGAGTAGCAGGTACAGTTGAAGCCAAGGCTAGACTAAATTTAGTTTAATTATATATTAATTTAAGCTCTGAAGGAAGAAGAATATGTGACCTACCAAAGTTAATTTCTTTGAGACATGTAATGCAGGTTTTTATACCACAGTCAGGCATTGTTTTTCTGAGGAGTTAAAAAAAACTTAACAGGAGTAAGTAGAATGTACTTGAAATGATTCTCACAATTGTTTTGAAAGATATATTTGAGAAAGATTCAGATTTTTCCTAGATAAAGATGTGGAACCTTGGAGAGATTAGAAAAATGAGAAATCTTAGAAACATAATAGGTACAGCTTATGAAATGTTTTGTAATTATGAATTGTGAAAAAAAATATTAAATTTTAATATTGTTCAAGAAATAGGATCATGCTGTCAGTTGATTAGCAGTCTGCACACTACCAGATCACCAGGCAACTCAGGTTTTACCTCAGACATTTTTTTCATTACACACTATAATTTTGATATAGCTGATGCAAAAATGGTTATGTTTTCCTGGTAATTTCAGACTGCCTGGCAGACAGATGAATACAGAAGGATACTTCAGGTATTTAACTAAGTGGATCCTGTGTTTTGCAAAACCATAATAAAGGTCCTATTTACTCTTTTAAGTCCCTTTCCATGTGATTCTCCGTGCATGACTAACGCAGCTACTGATCAGGGATGAAATGCAGGCTAAGTGAATTCCTTTACAAATTCAGCTGTAACAACACAGTAATTTTAAGTGTGGATAAGGTTGCAGCCCCAGTTGTATTGGGACAATCCTGCAAGGCATCACTGAGATTCGAATACTCTATTGCTGTGGAGGCTGACTGCAGTGAGAGCTGTGTGTCCTGCTGCCAGGGCTCTCACTGCTTTGGCATCTCAGGGAAATAAAGCATGGCAGTGTATCTTTCTGTGAAAGATCTTGGCTGGGGCAAATCTTCTGGGCTGGGTCTCAGTTTTTCCCACTTACATGAGACATGCCCCAGAAATGTGACATCCTTAGACGTGGCGCTGGGTTTTTGTTTTCCCAGTGGGCAATCAGCTTGAGAGGCTTGTTAGACACTGATGCATGGGACTGTCGGGGTGCAGTGATTCAGCCAAGCCTGTTTCAGATCTGAGTTATTTATTATTAAGTTATTTCTTTTTAATCTGTGGGAATTATGCACAGACATGTATTCCCCTCATGCACATGAAGCCAAGCAGTCAGAACCATCTTCTCAGACTGCCAGGCCAAAAGGGGCTAAGTGGAAACCCTTCACTTGGTACGTGGTTTTTTGCACATTTTAGTGGTTTCTGTGCAAACAGCTTGTTGTATACTAAGTGAAAAGCTCAGGAAACACGAGAACTATTAAACAGATCCTCACAAATGGCCTGTTCTGTCTTCAAGTATCCAGAAGGATGTGATAAAAATTAGGAAAAGCCAATGCTCCCCTCAGAAGGATTGCCTAGTACAACGCTCACCCAAAGAGTACAACCTCAGGAGCTCACAGAAGGCACTGAAGGGCATAATGGGCACTGGAGGGATAAATGATCAGCCAGATAAATCTCAGTGGCCAAAATCAGCAGAACTACGATTTCTGGTTGCAGGGACAGGCCTAAATTCCTCTAAACTCCTGGATGGAATTTGTATAGATACTTGATCCTCCATCTTACCTCAATTTCCTGCCTATATTAGCAGCGGAAATGGTTCATTCTGTGGTTACAGGGGTATCCCAGAGATTTTGTACACCTTTATTCTCCTCCCTTTTTACTTTGTAGGATGAGGGAATCAGGGCCTGGTTAGAGATGCTTTAGTCTATTTTAAAACATTATGAGTTACCATATAAGTGCCTAAACCTCAACAAAGTGTCTTTTTCACTTTTCCTTAAACCCTTGATTTAAATGGATTTGTTTGTTTGTTTGTTTGTTTGTTTCATCTTATATATTCAAAATCCTACAAAAATGACTAAATAGGTTGGTCCTTACTACCATTTCAGACTTGAATTTACCACCCCCCATTTTGGGCAATATGTATATTTTATAGTACAGCTAAAAATCAGTATAAATAGCCACATTTCAATAAATAAATGAACTAGAGGAAATAAATGCTAATCCCCTCAGGCAAATAAAATACCATTTTTAGAAATCTCAGGAGCTTCAATTTCAGCCCACTCCCATGCCCTGCAATCACATCACTCTCTCAGATTCAGCAGTGTAATAAAACCAAAAACTTAATCCCCTTGTTTGTGAAGGCCCCAGCTCACTAATGGTCTTCTCTGTGTTTATTCATGGGATTATTGGTGAATGTGGGTTCTCACAGAAATCTCATTCATAATATGGGAGAATCGAAGTCTATTTGTCAAGCTAAGCTAGGAATAAAATTCCTAACCAAGGAAAAAGGGTTTAAGAAACCGAGATCCTAAAAGTAGTCCTTGCCTATTCAGATACTCTGTTTGGTTATAATGGCAAGCATATTAAATTTGGTATGGAATTGCAAGGAGTCTTGCAAGGCTTGTGCCCAGTTTTTGTTAACTTGTAGTTCAGAAGGTGCTCCCAAACTTACACCTGAAAGAATTTTCTTCTTCTCTACTACTGTGGTGCTCTCCTGATAAAAGTTTGGGGGTCTTGAATATAGCAAATTTCTTCTTGTTTGCCTTCACCTAACGCCCAGCCCCTTTTCAATCTCTCCTTAGACTCCATCTTTTGCTTTCTTGTAACTTTTTTCCATTGTAGAGAAGACTGGAAGCTTCTGCTGCATGAGAGACTAAATTTTAGTGAGGGGTTCTCTGTTTTGAGCCTTGGTGTGTGGCTCTCTGACACTTCTGAGACTTATTCCCCTCTGATGCAGCAGCTTCTCTGGCAATTGGTGCACAAAGAAAACATGGACTGTGCATTTTAGGAGGCCAGAATTATCCGAATCTTCAGAGAGCTGATGTGCAGCACAGAAAACATGTCTCAGTTCTGGCATTTTTGGGAAGATAATACGTGAATGAGTCTGGCATTGCAAGGACTCTGCTATTAGAATCTTTATGTCCTTTCTAGACTGGGATATCCTGCTAATGAGTGCAGTCAAGCAGTCATTTCTGTCTCAGCATTAGAGGATTTCATCTGGAGTATTCACAGGCCTGAGAGAAGAGGATTTGTTTGTTCATGGCTTTTTTTTAAAGTCAGGAGAATAATGTTTTAGTATAAGTTTTCTACCCCCTTCCAGTGCCTGTTTCTATTTACCTGGTATAATCTCTTTCAGGTTTTGCACTTTGCAGTGATACATTGCCATGCCTGGAATGAGCATCACCACTGGTCCAAAACTGCTTTCCCTGCCATTCCAGGCCCTTGGCACTGTTAATAAGTCAATTAACAAACAGAGGGAGCTGTAAAATCATTCATGTCATTGCTGCCATTTGAATGCTCTTCAGAATGTATTTCTGAAGGATATGATCCTTAAGAAGTGAAGGATGACAAGGAAAACCTACGTGTTGTAGTGCTGTGCACAGCTTTATGCAGCCTTAGTG
>VYZQ01031005.1:26290-38255 GCA_013400655.1 Mystacornis crossleyi | reverse complement strand
TTGTTTAATTAAAAAAAACCCCAAACCATGTCTGAAGCAAGTTTTAAACTTGACTTTAGGGCAAAACCACATGACCTGTAAGGAGTTTTAGGGGCTGGAATAGATTGTCCAGGAAGTGTATGGTAGGTAATCTTAGCCAAGAAACCCTTGGAAATGTGGTGCACAGCTGATCCTTTAGTGGGGCAAAGGTTGGACCCAGAAACTTCCTATGGTATCTCTTAAGCTTTTATTCTGTTGTTGCCATGAACATTTAGGATTCTCTAAAGACTGTTTTGGAAGTTTTTATCATTCCAGAAGACAGTGAATGAAAAAATGGCAGAAAGAGAGAGGGAAAGAAGTGGACAAAGCTGAATTTTCTGAAATTTAAATTAAAAAATACTGTTTTTCCATTCTGTGAGTTAAATGATCCACATAAAGTCTCTTTGAGGTTACTGCAGGTGCTACTACAATTGGTGAACAGCTAAGCTCTTGAATTAATAAATGATCTCTCAAATTAATAAAACATATTATTAATTAATAATAAAGATAACCTAATTATTTCAGGATATGGAAGCTGACCAGACTACTCTTGAGAGAAAAACACTTAGAAGGGCCATGTACCCCAGAGAATCTAAGTCACAGCTGGAAGATGAAGATGAAGGTTTGTTTTACAATTTCGCTTTATTGAATACCATTTTTCACTGTCTTTCCATTTTTATAGCTGGCAGTTCTTAGCAGAAAAATGAGAATCTATTGATAACACTTGGCAATAATAGTGGAAAGTCCAACATTTTGACCTGTTTACAACAGGACTTTTTTAAGAGGTTCTCCACATATTTCCTTGAACATTGTGCAGGGATTAGGGTGTACCAAAACAAGTTAATTTCTTTGCTAACTCGAAGTGCCTGGAGTTACTGATGGATTAGATAGAAGTACAACAACAGAAAGAATTGTGAAGAAAACAAATTGAGGTAGCTGTCAAGAGCAGGTTAACATTTTCCTTCCTCAAGTGAGGCCTGCAGGGCTGTGAGATATAGATTCTTCTTATCTGGGGAAAAAAAATTAAACTTCACGTTTATACACCTCTGAAATATGTATTTGCCGTGGCAGAAGTCTTCTACCATTTGTATTTCAGTAGAATGTGATCAATTATCATTTTAATACTCTTAACTGAAGGGAAAGTTTAACTTTTTCATGCAAACAGATGGTGAAGAGTCTGGATGGAAAGGTTTGGAGGGTTTTCTAAAACCTCCAAATTGCCCTGCTGATTGTATAATAAAAGTTGCTGAACAGGATGGGAAAGGCCTGGTCTCTGCTATAAATAACCAGTAGTGAAGACTTGGTTTATAAAAAAATTTTGTTAACGAAACTGTGACAAGTCAAATATTGGCAAACTATAGAATTGCTTAAAGAACACAGGGGAAGTCTTATGAAAATTGTCTGAAGTGTTTGCTGCTCTTAAATGACAAGTTGAATTTTGACTTTAAAATTTAAATTCAAAAGAAAAAAAATCAATCAAATCTGGTAAAACAAGGTATAATTCTTAGTATTGAATCCAAGCTAACTTGATCAAATGTCTGAGTCACAGAGGAGGAAGAGGAAGAAGATGAAGATGATAACATGTCAACTGTCTTGAGGCTCAGGACAAAGATGCCATGGAAAACCTGTTGGAGATATCTAACCTCCGGAGGATTTTTCTTGCTCTTTCTGATGATTTTCTCCAAGTTGTTGAAACACTCAGTTATTGTGGCTATAGATTACTGGCTTGCTACATGGACATCCATGGACAATGCAAATGAAGCCAGGAATGCTGATGAGGATAAGCTCGCAGAGAAGGTGAGCCAGATCTTGGAGCTTGACAGGGAAAAAAATGACAGAAAACATGTTCTAAAGTAGTTATTTGCTGTTCATCTAGAAGCCAGCTGGATTGAAATGACAGGTAGATTATTATATGGGATGGACAAATTCTTAATGTTAAAAGAAGGCAATTCAAATTTTATCAATCTTTTTTGAATATGCAAAACTGAAACAGAAGCATGTTTGAGGGTAGAAAAATAACTGGCCTTTCAAAGGGAGGAACCTTACACTCAGCTTTTCCATCTGGATTTTATAACTGGTCTTCTAAGTCAATGACCCCACTTTCCTAAGAACTGGCTGTTGAGTAGTGTCCTGCCAGAAAAAAAACAATGGAAGTCTTCAATTGTACTGCTTAAGTACAATCTGCTTGTTGCTGTAAATTTGGCTCATGTACAATATCTCACTGGAATCCACTGACTAAACTTTCAGAAGGCTTTAAATGTGTTANTGCTTGAACCTAATAAAGTGGAACTTTCCAACCTCTCTCAGATGCCTTAGTTCTTGAGAGGTTCTACTTGGGTTCCCTAAGTTTCTTGGCTAACAATCCTTTGTATTTGTCCACATAGTCAGTCTTCACAGTTCTAAGAACTACAATTTCAAGGTCTTGAGGGGTAGAATAGAGTGAGGAATCTTAGAACTGCCAGAACTAATTATGTGAACTTAATGAATTGCAGTTCCATCATAATTCTTTTATTTCCCAAAGATGATATATAATTATGTAATATAAGAGATTGGTACCAGGTACCTTGGAAACTTCCTAGCAGAAAAGAGGAATGGGTGTTTATTTCTAGGACTGATGTTTTTGTCATTCTATTAGACTTATCATGTAGCTGTCTTCAGCATCCTCTCTGGAGCCGGGATTGTCCTTTGCCTCATCACATCCCTGACTGTGGAGTGGATGGGCCTCACAGCAGCCAAGAACCTACACCACAATCTCCTCAACAAGATCATCCTTGGACCAATCAGGTGCAGCAAAAATGATGTCCCTGAAAAGCAACATGGTCAAAACCTGTCCTCTTTGTAACTGCAAGGGTGCTCTTACAAAAAGCTCTTGTATTTTACCTGTTTTCTTCAAGGCCTCAAAAAGTGAAAATAATTAATCATGTGGGTAATCATGATTAATTAAGGTAATCAAGGTAATTGATTAATTAATCAAGGTAATCATGTGGGGAAAACAGTCCATGAGAGAACATGTGAAATTTTGCCCCTGTTTTTAATCTGGCTGAAATGTGTCAGAAAGCTGGCAGCCCTTCAGGACTGGGGGATCACGGACAGCTCTGAGGGCAGTTCAGGCTCCAGGGCACCCAGCTCCAGCTCTGAGCCATGGCCATGGTGTCAAACCATGTGGACACCAAGGCTTCTTCTGTGCACAACAGCCAGGGTCTCAAAGGCAGCAGGATGGCCAAAAGGATGCCTGAATAACAAATAAAGTTATTACAGTGAAACATCTGGGGTTGGTGCCCATTAGAAGGAGGCTGAGCAGCAGCCAGGAACAGACTGTGATCTTTGGAAGGGATCTTAAGTCCTGATGGAGCAAGAAGGAAAGATCAGGACACAAGACAGCAGGTTTTTGGAAGAGGAGACAAAATTTTTTTCAGGGGAAAATGCCAAAAGAAGCATTTAGACAGTCAGGATGCAGATAAGATGACCTGGTATGTTATTCATATTTACTGCTTGGTTTTGGACAGTGGCTGTACACAGCTCTCTGTTCTCTCTGACTGAACTTTTAATCCAAAACTGGAATTCTTTTATAGGTAACTTTTTGATTTTAATTTGTCCAACAGGTTCTTCGACATGACTCCACTGGGGCTAATTCTAAATCGCTTCTCTGCTGATACAAATATCATTGATCAGGTAGATGTATCAATATATTCTGTTTTATTATCCTGGCTTTGCAAATTTTCACGTAGATACTGAATAAAACAATGTACTAAA
Source organism: Mystacornis crossleyi (assembly GCA_013400655.1). NCBI lineage: Eukaryota > Metazoa > Chordata > Aves > Passeriformes > Timaliidae > Mystacornis > Mystacornis crossleyi. The sequence goes on along the minus strand of VYZQ01031005.1, from coordinate 34,484 downwards.
ATAAACAGTAGAGAAAGGCATAGCAAAACCAGGCTCTGGGAATGATAATAGGGACACTCAAAGTAAAAAGTACACACATTTGTAGTAATGAGGACAGGTAACCATTAAAATAAACATAACGGGAGATGGTGGCTCTTAATTTCTTCATATGCAGACCGGTTTCTTCTGGTGGAAGATCTGGATTAAGAAAACATAAAACTTTGGGTTTGAAACAGGAAACACAGTAGAATATAACAACTTTGAATGTGTGGGAGTAGATGTGATAAATAAATGTTCCTCCCTGGCTGCAGCACATGTGGATTTAGAGCATTCAGGGAGAGGAAGGGCTGCTTTCACTATGGCTGTGCATTAAAATTTTTGGATGAACAATAATCCTGAATGTAAGGTTGATGGGAACAAGGAATAAAAATTATGAGACTCTGAGACAGAACATTCTATTTTTCTAAATATCTGGAATATCAAGAACAATTCTCTCTTCCTTGCTTGATATATAAATGAAGTGGAAATGGCTCCTATTTTCCCCATGATCTTTGAAACTCTGACCTTTAGAAAACAAAAACCTGACTCATTTTTTAACCCCTGTACGTTTGGCTATGAGACCCACAGAAACAGAAAGACTCCTGATAATAGGAGAACATCACTGAGTGTATAGCCCTATTATTCCACTTTTCCTACAGGAAAAGGCTTTTAGGGGTACTTACAGGGATTTTTGCCTCATGGCTGTTTTTCATTTCCCTCTAGCACATCCCTCCCACTCTGGAGTCTCTGACCAGATCCACCTTGCTCTGCCTGTCAGCCATTGGGATGATCTCCTACGCCACTCCATGGTTCCTTGTCGCCCTCGTGCCCCTGGGCATAGCATTTTATTTCATCCAGAAATACTTCAGGGTTGCTTCCAAGTACGTATTAAAGAACTGTCCTGAAAGTTTCCTCCATGAAATATTGACATAAGAACTGTGGTGCAATGTGAGGTTGTAGAAGCCAAAAAAGGGGAAAAAGGCTGGGGCATCCTGCTTTTGATCCTGAGGCATGAGACATGCACTGGGGAATATTTTCAACTGACCTGGCTATAAAGGGGGTATTTGAGGAAGCAAGACCAACTGAATCAAATTTTTTGGCTCTAGAGTCAGATGAGCGTGAAGTTTGTTAATCTACTGAGCTTGCATCTGGTCAAAACTCCTCTTTGACATTTGAGGGCTAGTAGAGAACGGAAAATAACTCCCTGGATTAACATCAATCACAGCTTTTCCTTCATATTGGGGAAAAAAGCTCCACAGAAATTCATTTCCACTGTACAGTGTTTTATATTCGGGGTGGTTTGGCTGGTTGTAAAGAGTACAGTTTTTCAGCAGAAAGAAAGTCATGCTTCTAGTGCTAATTTCATTCTATAATTTCATAAAACTTCTTCAGCAAGCTATTTAAAGTTTTTTCTTAAATTAAATCCATTGGTCTTTTGTTATCAGCCAGAATCTTCCGAGAAGATTTATTTATAAAAAACTCTGTTATCAGAGTTCACAAACCAGAAATGTTTAAATCTGAAATGGTTTGCTTAACTTCTCTGAGATTTTTCAGAAACCTTGTTCTTGCCCCACCAAGCCTCCAAACTAAAGATGTACGTGACAGTACACCAGATCTCAAGGTGGCTGATCAATCAGGAGACATGGTTTTCACTCTGAAATTATTCTGTTAGATTAAACTCTTTTAAATCACTTGACAGGCATTCGGGCTTGACTTGTGTTCTTTTGATGCACAGTAGAAATTAAAACATCCAATTTATTTCTATAAGAACTGGGAAATGTAGGATGAAGGAATAGCTTCAGCCAGTATTTGTAACTCACTTGCATGCAGTCCTCTGCAGGCATATAAGCCTCACTAATTTTTAGAAATGCAAATATTTACAGTATTTCTTGCAGCACTTTGACTCTTTGTTGTATTTTCCATTACATCTTTCGAAAACTTCTGCGTATTTTCCATCATACATTTGAAAGATATTTATCATCAAAACATCAGCAGCAAAATCAGTTCTGTGCACTGCAACATTCAGCATCATCGAGCAGTTGTTTCTCCTGGCCTATTTAATACAGTGTGCAAAATAAATAGGATTTTGATAATGAGTTTTAATCTCTAATGATCTGGACTCTCTTCTGTTTGTACATTGGGCTCTTTTCCCATTGGCAGNGCAGAGTGTTACAGAAAGATGTGGTTTTTTCTGTGGTTTGGAAAATGTTCCTGCTTCAAAAGACTGGAACTTTTTGGACTTAAATATTGTTGCTCCATGCAGGTCTTGGAAGTGCCATTGCTGAGTAATTAGGGAAATTTATAATTCGTATTGTTTCTCTGTGAGTGCTGTCTCTGCTACAACCAGTGTTAAAAGCACAAAGAGAAGATCTGCTGTCATCTGAGATATTTTCCTTTCAGCATGTTGTGGTACTTCCAGATATGGAGAATGAGGCCAGGTTTATCTGGAAGTACAGCTTTTTTTTTTAGGCCAGCTGTTACTGTAAAATATATAAACTTCCTGATACACAGACCGTATTATATACCTGACCCAAGAGTCACAAATAACATGCTGTAAAGTTTAAAATCAATGGTTCTGAATTTAAGTTAATTTTATTAATATATCAGAATCTGTGGGAATAAAAGATAATTAAGATCAGTCTAAAATGGACAGCAGGTTTTTATCCAGGAGAGACATGATAATGTCATTATCCCTGGGGGGACAACAGAAGCTTAAAGTGACCAAAAGTAGATGGAGAGAGCAGCTGGGAGATGATTCAAAGGCTCCTGTGGTGAAAAAAGAATGTGATATTCCCCTGCCAGTACATAGAAATACTATTTTGTGTGATCCTGAAAAGAATATGTACAATTTGCAAAATGTCTATTGCTGCAATTTTTCTGTGCAGCAAAATTTCTACAGACAATGTTTACATTGTAATAGTTGTCTGCTGTGTTTTGTACTCCCAGGGACCTCCAGGAACTTGATGACAGCACCCAGCTCCCTTTGCTCTGTCACTTCTCTGAGACAGCTGAGGGCCTTACCACCATCAGAGCATTCGGGTAAAATCTATAAAACAAATTATTAGAGGGAGGCTTGAGGGCTGGGCTGGCCTGTGCCTCTTCCTTGGAGCCTGTCTGAGGGCAAACTGTTGAATTTGATGAACTTGATCAAGCTATCTCAAAAAAGAGAATAGATTTTTTTTTCCTGTTGCTTTGCCATGCCTCTTATACTTTTTGCATATTTTCAGTAACACATGTATTGGTATTCCACTGAATTAAAGATGATTATGTTTTTAGGATATGATATTTAAACTTTTAATGAGTCTATTTTAACCACGCCTTTAACCTGGACAGCAGGGAGCTCTGTTTTGCCAAGCAGGCAGAGGCACTGCCCTTTCAAACCCCCTGCTCTATTCAAGTGTCCCTGAATCAGTTCTGCATTTAACCCACTTCCCAAGCAGGGAAACATCATTATGGCACTCTCCAGCTGAAAGTCAGTGTGCAACATGAGGGACTTTCCAAGAAAACTGCTGCAGAACAGAACTTGATCTTAATATTGTAAAACCTCTCTTTGTTAATCAAAACTGAAAAATAAATCCCCTAAGATCCAGAGAGTTTTGCCAGCTTTCCATGCATATATTTTCTCTCTTCTACATGAAACATAGGCCAAACTCTCCTATGTTCACTCCATTATGGTTATCATGACTCTTTCAAAGTGCCAGCTTGAGGTTTTTTCCCAGTAACTGCACCTTGCACCCATTCTGCACTATGTAGAATTCCAAACCAGAGCAGACCCCACTGCAGTGCCATTTCCACACCTGTTTGATCAGCTTAAGGCTGTTTCCTCACGTCAAGCTAAGCTTTAGGATCTCAGCTATTAGCACAGATGTTGCAGTAAGGATTGTGGAAGGAAAAGCAAAAACGTGGTTGTGTTGAAGAGATGTGAGCCAGTGGTCAACAGGAAATACTTTAACAAGCTTTATCAACAGAATGGTGTTGAATGGAACAAGAAGTCATCGTTAGGGCCTGATGCTGATGCATGCTGAGCACTTCTCGAGAGGTTCAGAGTGGCTTTTCATCACGTTGTCTCCTGAGGGAGACAAAGGAACTTAGCACTTTTTGAGTAGTTCAACCCTTTTGTGCCTCACAAAAAGGCAGTGTGGGCTTGGATGGCAGAGAGCAAAAGGCAACCTGAGGGCACCACAACAATTGAGTTTTTCAGGATCTCTGATGCTAATCGAAGCCATTTAATTTTCCTGCCTGTGCTCCACTGCCTACCAAATCTGAAGACTCCTGCATTTTTTGTCTGGAAGCTCGTATTTACTGATAGTCCTGTTAGTCATTCTCTGCAGTTTGGGTTCAGTATGTTCCAGGATAAAACGGAGCAGCTCCTCACATAACTTACCACAAAACAGTACAGTTGGATCAGGGAGCAATCTCAAGTGACCTTTGCTGTTCGTCATCTGACAGGACAAAAGTCTGAAAGTGCCCAGAAGATGAGCTGAATGTGGATGAAAATGCAGATTGAGCATGTCAGATTTTCCATTAGGAGAGCAGGAGTTTTGCTGCCAGGAAGGCAGATGAGCAGAGTAGTCAGTGCATCCTTGCTCCTGCACACATCATTACTGTTACCAGTTGTTCTGGGGAGGTTGCTTGTCATGTTTACAAGCTGTGCAGAGGGAAATAAAATATCAGCGGAAAATAGCAGGAAATAAAAAGGAAGTTTCTGGAAGAACAGGTGTTACAGGTAGTTCACAGCAGGGCCCTGAGACTTTGAAATGGAAGATAAAACAGACACTGAGCTGCTGACTGAAGTTCAGCAGGTTTATTCAAGTGAGGGTATTCAGCAGACAGCAGAATATGGAACAACAACACGGTTTCCATCTGACTGTGCAAGGCTCCATGAATTTAATACACTTACACCAACAGAGATTTCCCCCTCCCCTCCCACAGTGGGAGCCGAGAGACTTTGGCTCTTCAGTGCACTGGCATCCTTGCACTGGTTTTTAGATCTGATGGGCATTGTGTAGGAGAGAGAGGAACAAGTGGCAGTGGAGGTAACACCACTCATTTTTCTAATTTAGAGGTGATCCACAGCTCTCCCTGATTGTAGTTTTCCAGTTTTTAGGCAAAGTGTGACTGGCTGAGAAAACAGCTGAGCTGAGTAGCTGAAAGGTTTGATTTACAGATCGCTCTGCATCTGTATTTCAACATTAGTTGAAACCTCACAGATATCACCCCTGATGAAGAGCCCTAAGGTTGGCCAGGTAACTTCTGAAATCAGGTTTAAGCTGACAGGTGAGCCCTCTACCTTTGCTAGTGGCTTGTGAGGAGGAGCTGAGGGGCCACAGCAGCACTCACCTGTGGGAGGAGTGGACTACAATCCACAGCTATAAAAAGTGTATCAGCTCTGGGAAACAAAACCTGTCCCAGCATCCTGACATTGTAGTCTCTTTGAGGGGACAGCCTCTGGCCCAAACCCTAGTCCAACAGAATTGCTTGTCAAACAAATTCCTCCCTATTCCACGTGTCGCTCTGGCTATGGGGAGCTGTGGCAGCAGATACGCATTCTTAGGGAAGAGCTTTTAACCCAAACTTCATCAAAAACAGAAGGGCAAAAAGTTTTGGGCTGGGGCCAGGGGAGGCAGAGCAGAGTTAATGCTTCATCCTTTTGTGTGTGAGTGTGTAATGTGTTGTAATGTAACAACTTTGGTCTCGGCAGGCACGAAGCCAGATTTAAACAACGTATGCTGGAGCTGACGGACACGAACAACATTGCCTACTTATTTCTGTCAGCTGCCAACAGATGGTTGGAGGTCAGGACGGTACGTTCAGTTTTGTCCCAGCCATGGTTTTGAAACCTTGGAAGCAAACAGAGACTTTGCCTGATGCAGAGAAGATAATAACGAGTATTAACCTCGCGAGGAGATTATACACACAGTTCCTTAAAATAGATCAGGATTGTTATGTTAAACCCAGAGGTTTTTCAGCTTTCTTGGCCAAGAGTAAGAAAATACAAGTCTGCCTCATCTTCTGCTGCTGTGCTGTCTAGCGTCTGAAGAGAGTGCAAGAACAAACATTTACATAACTTCAAACAAGGCTTTCTCTACTACTGTGCAGCATCCACAGACCTGCCACAGCAGGAGCTGCTTTCAAGGCACAACATGGATTTTCAGTGGTTTTGTGCCATCCTTCTGTCAGGGCTGTTCTAGGCACACTGATCTCCCAGGTCTTGAAATATGTCTCCAGCAGCAGGTTTCATCCCACAGCTGTAACCTAAACCCTTGCAAGGCCATGCTGTCTGTGGTTTTATTGTTTGATATCACAAAAGACAGCAGAACTAGACTCCAGCAAGAAAATGACAGCAGGGCACAATGCAGCCACTGACAGTGACACAGGCTCCTGGTTTTTGTGGGGGGTCTCTATGAGGGACTTTTCTGATCTGCAAGGCAAGAAGAGGCAAGCAAAGTAACTGTGATTCCCTTATTCATCTGAAACAGAAAGAGCAGTGAATAAACAGAGCAGTGGCCTGATTCTGCTAAACATAAATAGCAATGGGCATGATTAATCCTCACATCAAAGGCTATATACTCACCTTCTTTTCCTCTTGGACCAACGAAGTTACTCTCCATTTCTCATGAAGACAAAGCTTTTCCTTGTACTTGAAGTTTTCAGCTTCTTACAGCATCCAAGATCAGCTGAAATTGCTTCAAAATCTAAGACAGATAAATAACAGAGCAATAGCCAGTCCTGGAATAGGCCTGTTAATGTCTCACAGTCTGAGACTTGCTTACATGCAGAATGAATTTGGTCCAAGAATACGCCTTGCCTCATCAGAGCATTAGAAATAATGTGGTCTTTCCAAGGAATAGTTCATTTAGCTCTGCCTAATGGCATAGTACTAAGATCACCAAAAAGTTTGTGGGATTTAATAGCACCTGTTAAGTCCTGTCCTAGCTGCTGATGGAGACTCAAGACCATTGTGGTTGTAATTCCCCATAGGTGTGAGTCACAGGATCACAGAATGGTTTGGGTTAGGAGGCACCTTAAGCCCACCCAATTCCAACCGCTGCCAGGGACAGGGACCTTCCACTAGCCCAGGTTGCTCAGAGCCCCATCCAGCCTGGCCTTGCACACTTCAAGAAGCTGGGGCAGCCACAGCTGCTCTGGGCAACCTGTGCCAGGGCCTCAGCACCCTCACAGGGAAGAATTTCATCCTCATATTCAATCTAACTCTCCCCTCTGTCAGTTTGAATCCATTCCCACCTAAAATTTGAGTCTGTGTTCTGCTCATCAACACATTTTATAGACAGATGAACTAGGCAGCCCTCATTTCAAATCTCAAAAGGAACAACTCCTGACAGGATATTATCAGACAGGAGGAGAAAAATGAATGGAAAATGTGATCCCAAGTAAATGTAATGCAGGCTGCAGTGGGAGAGTGGGAATATCAACGGTCATTAATCATTAATCAGCACCTTGACTCCATGAGATGATGTGGGGAATATACTTCAAACCTGAGGCAGACATCAAGAAAATGATCCAGCTCCTGCAAAGCTTCTGCCAAGAAAACACGTGCATGACCTGTGTAAATTCTACCAAAAGCCTTCATGGACTTCATGAAGTCAATGATAACTTCCTTTTATTGAGGAGGCAAACCCATATTTGAGAAAACCTGAAGGAGAGTGGAGAGAGTGGAATTTATTTGTTTTAGCGGTGGGAATTAGAGATGTCACTGTTATATCCCTGNGATGTGGGGAATATACTTCAAACCTGAGGCAGACATCAAGAAAATGATCCAGCTCCTGCAAAGCTTCTGCCAAGAAAACACGTGCATGACCTGTGTAAATTCTACCAAAAGCCTTCATGGACTTCATGAAGTCAATGATAACTTCCTTTTATTGAGGAGGCAAACCCATATTTGAGAAAACCTGAAGGAGAGTGGAGAGAGTGGAATTTATTTGTTTTAGCGGTGGGAATTAGAGATGTCACTGTTATATCCCTGTCATGATTGTTTTTCAATATGCTTATTAGATTTTTTGATCCCTGCTCTTTTTGGGGTGGCCACCATGGGATGCCTGTTTCACTTGTGTTCAGCAAGTTGCTTTGAGTATTTCAGGTTGGGCATCCCAACCATGACCTTTTCCAGGGAAAAAGAACCAAACCAAAATTAAGGGCTAGGTGTCATTATATAAAT
>VYZQ01031005.1:9474-21187 GCA_013400655.1 Mystacornis crossleyi | reverse complement strand
GAGGCAGGGGGCAGAGCTATTTGAGTGCCAGGCTGTGTTATCAAATCTGCCAGACGTAGGATAGCAGCCTGCCACTGCAAGCAGCAGTTCCTCAGTGTTTTGCTTATTTGCAAACTTTCCCATTTCTGTAACTTCCTAACCCAAAAGCTGGACACCAAATGAGCAGGTTTCTGAACATGAAGGAGAGAATACCCCCTCAAAAACTCTATCTTAAGGATAAAGCAAGCAGCCAAGTGCTCTAAATTAACAACAATTTTTGCTGAATCTCAGTGAAAATTATTTACTGTTTGCTTATAGCATCAGTATTAGGTTAGTGGTAAAGAAGGGAGAGTGGGTGATTTATTCTTAATAAAGTCTTTATTTGGCACCCACCAAAAAAACAAAGGCAAAGCCTTTCTCTGAATATGTTTGTGCATAGGGTGTTTTTATTTTTAAGTTTCTAAACCTTTATTCAGGTGCATAAAATACCTAAATTTTTAAAGGTTCTCTTCCTAATAAGATCAGTTCTTCTTTTTATAGAATCACTTAAATACAGACTTAGGAAACAGTTTTACAATTTTCAGCCTTAAATAATGAGTCCTGCCTAGAAAAGAGTTTGTCTAAGCTACTCACTATTGTTAGAGAACGAATCATCAACTATTATCTACTGTAAGTAATGCCTTTACTACTGATTTTACTATTGATCAAATCCTTTTCATTACAAATGAGGATAAAAACCAGGAAGGAAACATTGCTGAACTGATAACATATTTTTTCCCCTCATATATTTCTATGCTAAAAACTTCTCATTTTTTCCACAGAGAGAAATAGATCATCTAAATATGCACAGGCAGAAACAGAAATTAAATGATCATAAAATCTTTTCAATATATTTTCAAATAGTGAACATCTTAATCTTTAGTTGCAGTGTTTGAAAGATTAGAATATATATAAGTGCTTTCAATTTTGATTCTTTTCTGTGTTTGTGTGCTTAAAGAGGACAGATTTCAGTGCTGATTGTAAGATGCTGAAATCAAGAGATTCCCTCAGTCAGTCAGAGTTTAGGTACAACTTTTCCATACTTATCTTTCAAAAACCAAGGATGAGAATACCAAGCACCAAATTACTGTCTTTAGGGCTAATTGAGTTGGAGTATGACTGGCTTCTTATGGATTTGATGCTGTTGCATTGGGTCTTGAACTGTTGTAATGTGAAAAGAGACGCACTGTGTTGAGTCAGGCCAAGGATTTTCATAGGTGTATCTAACCTTTATTTGCAATCGGGTAATGAAGAGAAAGAAGGCTGAGCCCTGTCCTTGTTTTCATTTTGTGATGCAGATAACCAACTACCTGAACTGGGTAGTGAGGAATCTGGCTGATCTGGAGGTGCAGATGGGTGCAGTGAAAAAAGTACACAGCTTCCTGAACATGGAGTCGGAGAACTATGAAGGCTACCTGGGTATTGCTCTCTAATCTTTTTGGGGCTTTCCATGGTAATGTGAAAGAATGATAGACTTGGTCATGCAAAATGTACACACCTCTGTGGCCAAAATCTGTACTCACTGAGGTGTAGGAACAGCCACTGCTGTGAGTGACAAGGATAGCTAAAAGGAGCTATGAAATATGTTGCTCATGTTAGTCAACATGGAAAAAAATCCTATTGAATGCCAGGGAGACAGAGCAGGACTCTGTAGTACAATCAGAAAATGCTGCAGTTATAGATGAGGTGAGCAAAACATCAGTGTAAGTTATTTAGAAAACAAAAATAGGGATAAAAATTAGAAATGTCACATGCTTCAAAATCTCTGATCTTTGTAGCAGGTGGGGACTACAGGATAGGGCTACGTTGGCAGGCAGACTTCAGCAACTCTTCTCTGAGCTGCACATTGGAATTCGTGCCCAACACACTTCAAATTGGCTTTGATTGCTATTTTAGAAGTGGTTGAAGTGCAAGAAAAGGCTCGTAGGTCAAGAAGCTTCCCTGGAAAGCCAAGCTCCTTAGTCCAGAGACAAAACCTGCTGTGTATTCACAAATCAGGAAGAAACATGAGCTGTGATAATGTCAATAGCTCACATCATGTGGCAGTAACGCCCTTTCTCAAGCTGCCCTTCCTGTGCCGGTCACTGACCCAAGGCCACGCTAACACTGCCCTGACACCGCGTTCTCTGCTTGTTTGGCTTCTCACTGTTGCAGTGCCAAGAGAGGCTTTAGTATCTGCCCTCTCTCCCTATGTGGGGAGATCTGGAAGCCAAGTGCCTGCCAGGCAGTTCCCAGCCCAGCCTCCCCTTGGCAGGGAACTGGGGCTCCATTTCTCCAGTGGCTTAAAGGAAGGTGCCCAGGCAGAAGAGAGAGGGAAAGGGGACTGTCGTAAAGGGTGACCCTCTGGCAGCACTCATTTCAGTTTGTTTTTCTGTAACCATTTCAGATCCCTCTCAAGTCCCCAAAGACTGGCCCCAGGAGGGGGAAATCAAGATTGAAAATTTGTGTGTTCGCTATGAAAACAACCTGAAGCCTGTTCTGAAGCACGTGAAGGCCTATATCAAACCAGGACAAAAGGTACCGTGTCAAGCAACTTCCCACCATCCTCATTCTGGTGCAGATCCTTCGTTACTGTGTTTTCCTTTCTAAAGTGGCAGAAGAACAAGGCTAACAACTTGCAGTGGCAGATACAGACATTTACAGTCCTCTCTGAGGTCCCTGGGCACAGATCAAGGACTTACACTGATAAAAGCTTATTCTTGGCTGGGATCAGTTTTTCTTCTGAGTGTCCAGTGTCTTTCCAAATCCATTTTCCTTGCAGAAAAGTGAGCCTAAATGGCAGATAAATTAGAAGGACATCAGCTTAACTTTGTAAAAACACAAGAGCATCTCACATTTCAGCGTAGAGTGTCACTGGCATTCTGGTCAAAATGCTGAAATGCTCTTGGGACAAGTCCTTGTGATGAGGGGCAGAAAAGGGAAGTGTGGTCACTGTGCTGTTTTGTGTTTTCCCTCGTGTGCCACCAGCCATTGGGAAGGACCTTTCTACTCATCAGTAGCACAATCTGTGCAGCTTTCCTGAAAGAACTGCAGGTGTAAGGAAGGAGTAAAGGAGTGAGTGAGTACTCTGTGAGTAAGTGACATCCTCCTTTTATTGCAGGTTGGGATCTGTGGTCGCACTGGCAGTGGCAAGTCCTCCCTGTCCTTGGCGTTCTTCAGAATGGTGGACATTTTTGATGGTCAGTTTTCCCTGGAATATGTTGTCCCTCCTCAGCTGCTCCCCCTTTATTTCCTCAGAAGAAGCGAGGAGCCTTTTTGATAGTTTATAACCTCGTTCTCTGGCTCAGATATTTGATTAGAAGTGTTATGCCTGATCCTTCAAAGTACAAAGTGTCCTATTGTGAGTAGCACTTGGTTCTTCCAGTGCACAGATTATATTTCTAATTGTTTAAAAAGATTTTTGCATATGGTCTCACAAAACAATATGCAATTTTTGAGATAGGACAAAAAAAATATGTAACTCTCTGGAGTCTAAACTTCTCCCTAAAGAATGATAGCATAAACTTATTATAGCTGTCAAAATATTAGCAGAATAGAAACTAGAACTCAACAAGTCCATTCCTTTGACTCTTTTTTTATTTTATTGTGCTTTCCCAGAACTGTAGCAGAATCTGACTAAGGGGTTGGGAAAATGTTGCTGTGTTCACTCCTGCAGCATTTCACTCTCCCAGCTAATTGGCAGCAACTGCTTTTCAGCATTTATAATACATATACATGCATGCTGTTGCAGAAATACAGTAAACCACTACAAAGTAATCTTTTGGTTTCAAAGATTTCCACATTTCTAATTTAGCCATTGGGCATGGAATGTTTGCCAGCAGGATGTGGGAGGATAAGTGAATCTGATGCAGCTAGTATTTGCTTTTGTTGTGGTTCTGTGCCTGTATGTGTCTGTGCTCACAGGCTTCTCATTCATGACCAGGATTCCTGGATATATAAATATTGCAAAGAAATAATAACCATGCTCATGGCCAGATTGAAGTTTCCTTCTGCTTAAGTCTTCTTTCTGTATATTTTCTTTGTCTGCTTCTTCTGTATCCCTGATTTTTCCCAATGGGAATGTCTAAGCCTTTTCTAATCGAGATCTGTTTATCCTTTGTACACATCCCTCTCCTAGCCAGACCCATATTTGGCCTCTGTGCTGGTCCACTTCTGGGTGGGGTCTTGACTCTAATAAAAGTTATACAACAAGATTTCAAGTAACTTTACTAGAGCCAAGATTTCATTTATGTTGTTCCTTAGGTCTTCATTATCTCCTTATATTTGTATCTGTCCCATTTTATTTCCCTGCTTTTGCTTCTTTGTTCTTTAGTGTTTCCCTTTGCTTGCCCTCTGTTCAAACAACCTCTCATTTCTCTTGTGTCTTGCTTGACCATCCCTCACTCCTTTCCCGGTTTCCCAACTCCTCTCAAATTTACTTTTCCCCTTAGGTCCTCTCATCTCCTCTTTCCCTTGAGGACCCTGGCTTCTATCAAATATGCATTTCCCTATTCCCCAGGCATGTCGTATTACAGCTCTGAATATCCACATGCCTGCCAGTTCATGGTTAAGTTCTCACTGTTGGGAGAGAGAATTGATGGAATTAATGTTAGGTACATCACAGGGAGGAGGGCAGCTGCCTGGTGAAGCAATCCACATGGAAACTGCAGAAGTGCCCAATAGAAATATCCTTTACCATATCCTCATTCAGTTTGTCCTGGCCCGTGCCTTCCCTGTAAACTGGAGGATGTTTCTATGTTCAGAGGAAGTCAGTGGAGTCAGTCACTCCTGGATCTTGTTTGAGGATTAAAGGAAAAAGATTCCTTCTGCCCTTCTCACCATCTTCAACTTACAGAACAGCCAACCAGCTTCTCTTGTACATTTTCCCCATCTCCTTTGCCTAGATATCAGCAGTTGCCACACCCAGCACATCATAAATCAGATTTTCAGAGGATATCCATGTGTTCATTGACCTGAAGTAGTGACTAGAAATGGAAGAATTCCTCTTTTTTACCAATTATCCCAGCTGCTGCAGTAACTTCTTGCTGGTGAAGATTAATGTGTCTGCTCCCAGTAATCTCACAATAGCAGCACAATAAGTGGTTAATTCACACCACACACTCAGATGAAACCGAGCTGTAGGTGAATGGAATTAAAATTCCCTGGAGCAGAACATCCTTTCTGTTCTCCTGATCTGCCTCTTGTTACAAAGTTAATGCTACCCCACTCCTCCTGGAGTCAGGAGGATAGTTTTGGCTCCTGGTGAATGGGTTGCATATACATACATATATTGCGCAAAAGAAATTGTGCACCATCTCAAAGGAAATATCTTCTGCTACTGTTGAATTCAAGGGGAACAAAGAAAGGCACAGCAACATACGTTGCTCTTGTTCTTGCTCTGGCTGTAAAACTCAAGGTGACCCATAAATTATCCTTCTGGTGCTATAATTAATCACATAGCAGGGAACCCATGTATTTCCCTTAAGGGAGGGTGGAGGGAAGCAAAAGAAGAGCAAGGTGGCAGTGTCACTGATAAGCTAGGACATCCCTGGCTTGGGTTATTAGATACATTCACCTTCCCCATGTGTCTGTCTGTGCTGAGAGCTCATAGAGACACTGTCCCATCATCTGGAGACCAGCCCAGAGGGGCAGTTCCACCTTTCCACCTGCTACCTGTGGATCACGTGCTTTGTGCAATTCCCTCACATGTTCTGCGTGTTGTTTGACACAGGGAGGATAGTGATTGACGGCATAGACATCAGCAAATTGCCCCTGCACACGCTGCGGTCCCGGCTCTCCATCATTCTCCAGGACCCAATCCTGTTCAGTGGCTCCATCCGGTAGGTATATGCCATCGGCAGGGGGAGGCAGGCAGCACTGCACAGCCTGCCTGTCACTGGAGCTGTGGGACAGGAGAGGATGGAAAAGGCAAGGAACCTTCCTAGCTCAGCCCAATCCATCTGCAGAGCCTGCCCAAGGGACATCCAGTGACACACACAATAAGTGTTAATTTGCAGAAGGCCTGAAAGTCATTGCAGTAACAAGACTCCTGTTATGGTTTCTTTTGCAGCTTTAATTTGGATCCTGAATGCAAATGCACTGATGATAGACTCTGGGAAGCTCTGGAGATTGCTCAGTTGAAGAACATGGTCAAGTCATTGCCTGGAGGCCTTGGTATGTCTGACTCAATCTCTGCGATCATGGGCCAATAATGGGATCATGCAGGCACACAGATAAACAGATCCATCCCATTTGACACTCTGGATCATCATGTAGGAGTTGACAGGCACATAGTGAAGATTCTCTCTTCATGCTAGAGAGAATATTCTCATTGAAAAGCTGAGGAATAGTCTGGTTTACCATGCACTGGGGAAAAATCCTTCAATACTTCAGCATCATGGTGTGATTCTTGGGGCTGTCCTGTGCAGGACCAGGAGTTGGATTTTGATGATCCTTCTGGGCTCCTTCCAACTCAGGATATTCTATGATTCTATGATCATAGTTAGATAATTAGTAAGGAGAAAAAAGAACAATTTTACCTCCTTTAGCAGAACCTGGCTCTGCCAGCAGAGCTGTAAACACTGACAGAGCATTTTTCTTACCATTGCAGATCCGTTTCATGAAGGAAACTCATACATTTATTTCCATATAAAGCATATTTCATATTACTAAGATATTACCCTGCAGCCTACCAGACTTTCTAACAGTTTGTGCCAACTGTTTGTTTAGTTTTGTATTTTTCCTTTCCCAAGAGGCTGTGCTCATTTCTCTTGGTATCCCTCCATCCCACTGGTCAGCCAAGATTATGGTTATTGTCTTTTATGGGGATTTTGCTTGGCCCTGGAATAGTGCACAAGCAGAGCTCTCAGGGGCAGCATATCAGGGGTGCAAAATTCACAGGAACTGGTTTTGTTACAGATGCCACGGTCACAGAAGGAGGGGAGAACTTCAGTGTGGGGCAAAGGCAGCTATTCTGTCTGGCCCGAGCCTTTGTCCGCAAGAGCAGCATCCTCATCATGGATGAAGCCACAGCATCCATTGACATGGCCACAGTGAGTACAGCAATTACCTAATTATGGATCTACCAGGAGAAAGACATCTTCCCTAAGTGTCAGCCACGAAGCTGTGAGATCTCTGTGGCAGAAAAAGCTGGCGGTGTTCTTGTTTCTCTCAAGATACAATGAAACACTTTAGAGAACCCCCTGCTTTCACAGATGTGACATTTCACTGCTGGGAAAGAGATCGTGTGGAATATGCTTGAAAACATGTGAATTAGAATGTAACAGGATGAAGTAACTGAAGTGAGCCTTTTCCTCTGACAGGAAAACATCTTGCAGAAGGTTGTGATGACTGCCTTCGCCGACCGCACTGTTGTAACAATAGCGGTAAGTATTAAGCAGAAAAAGCTCTTTTCCCCTCATTCCTCAGGCCGTTAATCTTGCCCTTCACCAGAAACACCACTGTATAAAACTAAAAACATCACAAAACAGAATTAAACCACAAGTCCAGAATATTCCCATGATACCAGAACATGTCAGACACCTACTATCAACCTGGAATTTTGCAGTAAATGCTGTCTTGCTATCAACCTAAAACACTTGGATCTGAACAAAGACTTTACAGCGAATTTCAGCATCTGCATTGTCTCCAACAAAATTTGAAATCATTCTCACTAAAAAATTGAAACCAAATGCATGGCTTGAACCATCACTGAAAGTTGCATCAAAATCTGGGTTTGAATTTTGCCTCCAAAGGCTATTTGTATAGTGCCTACAATGACAGCACAAATTTATGAGTTGAGATTTCAGAATATTCTTGGTGTGGTTTCTCAAGTTGGGTTATCTTTTCTCTCTTTCAGAATAAAAAGCTGGGTTTACAGTAAAGGTTTTAAAAACTGGAATCAGTGGGAATTACCCCCTAAAGTAATATCTTTTCAGCTAGGGGTTTATGATGTTCTTTCCCATTGTCCTGCCACTTGTAGTGCCCGTAAGTTCCATATATCCATGCGTGTCCATAGACGTGCACAGACCTGTGGTGGATACCATTAAGAGTATTTCCACCTTATGACAGCAGCATTAGTCAACAAACAGAGGTTTTCTCCACGAGACAAATACGTGTTTCAACAGCTGTTTCATTTGCTGTGTCTGGAATCCAGTCCTGTGGTTAGAGATTACAGTCAGGCCTCCGGGACTCTGGTTTCAAGCCTGTCAGTGAGTAGTGTGTGTCAGGCAAGCCACTTAACCCAGCTCATTTACAATGTGCTCCAAGGTTCTTGGCTGTGAAAATGCTGAAGATTCTGGTGAGATTGTTGTCCTTCAGCTCCATGCTGTATTGTCCTTCTGGCTGGAATCTCACTTTTCTTTGGCTTTGCCTTTCCAAAGTCAGTGTCCCAAGTGAAATAGCACACGTTAATACGTAGCTTTCCTCATGGAGCTGGCTTCATTCCTTCCTCTCCTCATTCACAGCTGATCCTTCCTTCACCCACCTGTTTTTCTGTTCTTTTTTCCAGCATCGTGTGTCTCACATCTTGGACGCCAATGTTGTCCTAGTCCTTTCTGAGGGCTTTCTAGTTGAATGTGACACTGCCTCAAACTTACTCCTCAAAGAGGACGGCCTGTTCACCACTTTGGTGAAGACTCACAAGTAGACTCTCTCAGTCCACCCTGTTCACAAGACTTCTGGCTCTTTGGTAGTTATTTTTACCTCTCTAGTTTCCTTTCACTCTGCTTCCTTTCTACTGCACAGCTTCTGAGAGGAAGAAATGCAAGAGTGCAAGAAGGTGTTTCTGAGCGCAAGGTGTTTCTTGTGTGGCTCCTGGGTTTGTTTAATTTCATGACTATTTATGCTGATCATACCTAAATCTTAGACATGCAGCTGACATTGAAACTATGATGTCAAGGGAATCCCACTCATTAAGTGATCTCTGACTTTCAGCCTGTGTAGTGAAATACCACACTTTTAAGAGTTCCTCCCATCTATACCTGACTGGCTGTATTCATATGGCCTTGAAATTAAACTCAAACTGGTTTCAAACCGGTTTCAAACCTGACGTCTATGGGATTAAGCTGTTGCCTGGAGCATGCTCAAATTAGATCTCAGAGGGATTTACAGAAGGCAACAGCCCGGGAGCGCCCTGAGATAGATGGAGAGCAGACTGCTGGGGTGCAGACAACAAGGAGCAGAGCAGGATGCTGAGCCACCTGGCAGTGCAGGACGTTCCTCATACCTATTTACCACAGGGGAAGGTGTGTTTCAGTGGGGCCGTAGGATTTATTCCAACAGCTGTGCTGTCCATAATGGCAAAAAGTGAAGCTCATGCTTAAGCATTTTCAGGCTTGGTGGCAGAGGCTGTAAAGTAATTGAAGATCTCCTCAGGTTAAAGTGCAAGGATCTATTCCAAATATTGCTGTAAACAAGGACAGTCTTTCCCCAATGGGGTTTGCCTTGCATGAGGCCCATTAGTGAGAACGATCCAAATGAAAACCTCTGCTTGCTTTCCTTCGTGGCAGCACCGGGTTCACACCATCCTCACTGCAGACCTGGTCATCGTCATGAAGCGAGGGAACATCCTGGAATACGACACTCCTGAGAACCTGCTGTCCCAGGAAGATGGCATCTTCGCTTCCTTTGTCCGGGCTGACATGTGAAGAGCCACGGGATGCATTTTAACAGCTTCTTTTTAAACAGATGAAATGCAAATATTTTCTACTCAGTCTAACACCACTTTTACCTTTTTTGTTTTGTTTTCTTTTTAGAGCTTCTTTCTTCACACTTCCATCTTCCAAAATAATAAAGCCTATTGCTATACATGTATGCCTTGAAGCAATAAAAATGTCACTTTATTCAAAGCTGTTAAACTTCACACACACACACACACACATGCACACACGGAGGGAGACGGTTTTACTTTCTGAGAATTTGGCATTTTCCTTAGACTTTTTATTGACTTTATTTTCGTTTAAAGAGAGCAAAAGAATGCACTGATCTTATAAACTGCATATGTTAATGCTGGAACCAGCAATCAAATCGTGCAGTTTGTCAAGGAAGCAAGAGGTTCCCCAGATGCATTCTGTCCCCAGAGGAAAAAATTAGAAAAAACATCCAAGGCCATAATGCTTGGGGCAATCTGCTGCATTCCAAAGGCATAAACTTTGCTCTCCAAGTTGTAGTGGAGGGGCAGTGAAGGAGGGAAAGGAATTTCATTAGGAATAAGGATGTTCTTCCTGTTCTTCACTTTTGTAAGCACACTTCAGTTGTGACAGAACGATTTTCAGTGCAATGATGATTAATTCCTACAGTCGGTTCCTAAGCCCATATTCATTCGTCCAACTTTCATTAAAGATTTAAATCATCCTACGATTATGCATGCTTTGATGGCTTATAGAGGAATTTTGTACAGTATCTCAAGACTTTGTATTAAAATTGATCTGAATTTATAAACTTGATATTAGCCAAGCCTTTAATCATTTCCACTAAAATATTCTCCTTAAACTGGCATGTAATTAGCCAGTCACTCATTGTTTTATATGTCTTTAGTCCTTCAAGTTCTATTTGGGGACAATGTTTATTTTCCTTTACACATTTGTGGCCTACCTCTAAATCAGATCTAGTGCAAGGAAGTGTGATTTTCAAATTATTGCTATATCCTCAAGAATGTAGGAGAAGTTAAGACACATATTTACATCAGGGAGCTTTGCAAAGGTTGCAAAGCTTTCACACATGGTTAGATCCTGACCCATGGGCAGTAAACACCCAGAAGGAGTTTCACAGGCATATTTTCAAAGGTACAGCTTGAGAGATCAGCCTCACTGGTAATATTGAAGGTGATTCTTATTCACTTACTGCTACAAGAGTTAGGAAGACCACGAAGTGCACTTAAGCCTATTTTTAGTGTCATTAAAATAACATAAGGCACAGTATTTTCCCCCTCACCCCCCAAAACACAATTAATTTTGGAGAAGTTGTAGAACTTGAAATTGGGATTACATTTAGTCTCGCAGTGTAAAAATGATACAGTGGTTTATCTTTTTTAATTGGTTTTTGGAGGTTTAATTTTCTCTGAATTACTGGAAATAAAAGCTGTGTGACACAACTAAACAAAAGAGCTCAGTCTTGAACATTTTATGAGGGAAAGTACTTCTGTCATTTCCCTACTACTGCTGTGAAAAATTTTTTGTTCTTTTCTGGATCAATTCCCTATGCTGACCTTTGTCATACAAATAAAATACATTTTTAAAAAGCAGATGCCTGCAGAAGAAACACATATTGTTAATCAAATTTCATGGCCAAAAGGCCAAAATTATTCTTAATTTAATTTAATTGTCTTCAGGGAAAAGCTAATTGGATTCCCTGCTGTGAGTCTCGGTACAAAGATGAACTACAAAAAGCTTTGTTGATCTGTGTGTCTTTGGTGACGATGCAATCTTGATTTAAGTGGTGCCAACCAGTTCAGTGAGATTCCCATTGCCACCACATTAAAGGGCTGCCATGGGCCTGGGATTGTGTCTTGTAGTACTTAAGAAGGGCCAATAATTAGCACCTCTTTTCTCTTAGGTTTGTCCCAGAGCCATTACAGGTGTGACCAGCACCTTCTTTGCTCACCCACGGCTGTAGAAGTGAACTCTGCTGTTTGAACACCTGGAACAGAAAATCCATGATGGGGTGAGGAGAACCTCATCGTGCTCCATTTGTTTGGAGGGAGGAGTGCAGGAATATT
>VYZQ01031004.1:4026-25232 GCA_013400655.1 Mystacornis crossleyi | reverse complement strand
AGGATGAGGAGGAGGAGGAAGAGCTTCCCCCCAAGAGTGATACATTTGTGAATGAAGCTTATGAAGGGAAAGAGGTCAGTCCCTGCTAGGGACCCCTCTGCCATCCTGCAATGCCCCAGGGCCCTGTGCTGGCATGGTGCCCACTCCTGAGGCAAGCTCTGCCCTCCTGCTGAAGGAGAGGGGCAAGACCTGGGGTGCCTAGAGTCTGACAGGGTTGTCCCACTCTGCCTGTGGCTGGAGCCCCTGTGCTAAGGTGTGGGGTGGGCTTAGAGAGACTGGGTCAGACTTGCCCCTGATACACCCGTCTGTGATTTCTGCAGGAGCTGCCAGCCCTGTTGAGGAAAGGACCACCTCAAATCAACACCGTATTTTCATAAAGGAACGTTGTGCAGCATCTCTTGTGCTATTGTGGTTTGTGTACAGGCCAGGGAGGGGAGGTTGGTTTGCTCTTTCTAGATGTCTAAGACCTAGGGAACATAAGAATCCAGACAAAAATTGTTTGAAAATTTATCAGGAAGTCTCCAATTCCAACACACTCTCTGTGACTGTCCCTTGAGCTACTGTCCCTCTGCAGCAAGGCTTAGCTTACTGACCAGGGTGATTTGGGCTCACCTGGTATAAGAATTTGGCCAAATAACTCTTCAAGGAAGTTGGCTTTGCTCTTATGTCGTTAAGCAGGGGGCTGAGAAGGATTTTATAGTGCAGTTCTGACCTGAGTGTCCCTTACAAACCAGTGAGACCAGTTTTACCACCTCACACCAAGCTAATTTTGAAAGGGGAAATATATGCTATTTTTTTCTCTGTGATCTTCCTCCCCCCTCCACTCCACCCTGAAGTGGCTGTGCTCAAGGAAGGAGAAATCTCTTCTAGAGCTGATTCTGACCACAGGGGAAAAGTCCTTTGGGAAAGTGCTATAAAAGCTAGCTGTGCCCTTTTACAGACCTTTCCTCCCTGCTTCAGGCAAAGCACAGGGAAGTTGCGTGAGCTGTGCCCACTGGCTCTCAGCCCAACCTGCCTGGCAGAGAGCCCATAACCATCCCACAGCACAAATCCACTGCTTTGCATTTATTTTGCTGTTTGCACAGTCCTGAGCTGGGCAGAGACATGAGGCAGGTGCTCTCCTCCCCTATTGCCAGCGCTGAAGGTTACACACTTCTGATCTGTATGTTGCTTTACATAGGAACACCGAAGCTGCCTCTGCCCAAGCTGCCGTGCTTGGTACAGGAAGATGAGGTAAAAGCGGCATGGAGGGACTGGAGCCACCTCTCGTCCTCAATCCAGCATGGCATTGGCACAGTTGTAGATCCTGGAGAACAGCAGGCTTTTGAGGAAGTTGCAAATATTCAAATCAGGTCCTTGGTCTTATTTTCAGCCTGCTCAGAGGTGCACCAGGAGAAGGGTATGGCTTCAGAAGGGGCAGGAGCCAGCACTGCTCTTGATGCCAGGGAGGTGACTGCTGTCCCAGTGCTGGGGCTACAAGTCAGAGTCACAAGGTGGGCTGCTCCTCCAGTGTTGTCCATCTCGCTCATCCTCCAGCACATCCCAGGGATTGCTGTAAGCTCTACTGGAGCACGGCCCAGCCTCTGTCACAGGGCTGGGGGGCAATTTGGGGGCCCTGTGCTCCTTGCAGCAGTGGTGGAAGCTGAGAGCGAGGGCTAGCCCCCCCAAGATCTCCAGACAGCTTCCCAAGTAACTCAGTACCAAGCTGTAGCCTACGCTCAGCGTGCTGCCAGGCGCCGCAGGCAGTGCCCACAGCTCCTGAGTGTACCAGGAGCTGGGCACGAGGCTCATCAGCCCAGAGAGGAGCAGCACCAGCCCTGCCACGCCGGCCACCAGGTGCCGGGGCTTCGGCTGCCAGCAGCGAACACCCAGGGCAGCCACCACCAAGCCTACCACGGTGAGCACCAGCGAGGAGGGCATCAGCCCTTGGGCCACCCGCACGGGCACCTGCTCAAAGTAGCCCAGCTCGTCAGCCTGCCCGCAGAGGCGGTCGTGGGTGCTCTGCCGCTCCCTGCATATGTCCCAGATGCCCTGCTCCCAGACGACGTCCAAGGGCTGGTCAGGTACGCGGCTCACCTGCCTCCAGTTGGGTGCTATCGTGCCCGTGAGCGTCAGCAGGAGCCCGCAGGGGCACAGCACCAGACCCACGATCATCGCCGTCGGCGTCCGCATGCTGGGGAGGTGGGCGAAGCGGGCTCCAGAGGGCTCCCGCTTGCCCGAGGTCCGTGGGAGCTCCGGGGCTCGCTGGACAGGAGCTGTGGCACCGGTGCAGGCAGGGCGGGGGTCCCGCGGCAGGCCCGGCCCCCTCACGGCGGTCCCAGAGCCCCTCAGGCGGGCAGCCCGCGGAGCCGGCCCGGCCCTGCCCGGGCCGCGGGGAAGTGCGGGCAGGAGGCGGTGCCGGCAGGCGGAGCCCAGCCCGGCCCGGGCCGGGCAGGGCTGGCCGGCACCTGCCGCTGGGACAGCGCCTTCCAGGGGCGCGGGAGCCCGCGGGGAGCGCCAGAGCTCCGGCCCCCGCTGTCCCCTCGCAGGTGGCGGGATGGGGGCCGTGCCCGGGCTGCTGGGGCGGCGCAGGACCCTGCTACGGCTCCCTTCATTAACTGCATGCGAGCTTATTTTGCTGTCAAATTAATTAACTAATTAATGACAACAATTCAGATGAAATGCTGGCAGATCTCACAGTGGGTAACTGGCCCAAGACACCTCCCCATCTCCCTGTCCTTCAGGGCCGGCTCCTGACCTTGGCCCTGCTCCTCCCCTCCTAAGTTGCCCTCAGAGGGCACCCGCAGACACAGCAGCCTGGCTTTCGGCGGGAAGAGCCCCTGGGATGTCCGCTGAGACAGGTATGGGAAATCACCACATTTGAGAGCCCCGATGTGGGGTTTTGAGCCCCAAAAAGCACTCGTCTTGGGCCTCACCAAATTTCTCTGAATTTCTGCCAGCCACACTGAGCCCAGGAGAGGGCAGCATCCTCTGTGGATCAGTTTGGGATGAGCAGCGCCAGCTGAGCAGGAAGGCTGGCTACCTGTGTGTCCCACGGCGTCTTTGCACTGCGGGTTCCGTGGCCTCGGCCCTCTGCGAGGCTGGGTGGGTCTGTGCTGGACCACCTGCTCGCGGCTCCCTTCCCCACTCCTCCGTCCCACAGCTACTCCCCGAAGCCTTGAAGCCCTTCAGTTCTGTGGGTGCCAGATCATTTTGGGGACGGATTGTGAAGCCGCTGGATCTTAGCCCAGCTGGAAGGCAGGGCTGGACTCAGTCAAAGGCTCATGTCCCCAGCAATGCCTGCAGAGCAGCCAGATGAGCGTAGCTCCAGAACAGGAACACCTGGCTTTGTTGTATGCAGCCAGTAGCTTGCTAAAACTTGGCACTCCTCATCTGGGAAACTAAGCTAGGGGTTGCTGAGTCCTTTTCTGTCCAATTAACTTTTGTAACTTTTACCCCACTCCAGCCACTGACTCTGGGCCAGCACACTTACTACTGTCCTGGGAGCTGTGGGTCCAGCCAACACACCAAATGCTGCTGACCTGATGTGTTGCCTGAGTCTGCCTTCTGCCATGGGATCCCCTCACAGGAACAGGTGCTGCAAGCCTGAAACCTTATGGTCCTGACTCTCTCGTGAGGCTGTATCTGGACACCTTTCCATCTGTACAACAAGTGGAGGTTGGCTGTGAGATGCAGTACTCCTGAGGGAGAGGGGGACAGAGGGAAAGGGCTGGTATTAAGCTGGATGGCACAGTGCCATGGATAGGGCCTATCAGTGCCATTTGCCTCCTGCCAGCTCAGGAGGCTTTTACTAAGGTGACAAATCACAGCTTGGAGGCAGTGCTGTCAGGTATAGCATTGGTCACCCATGGACCAGCCAAGCCAAGCTGTGAGCAGGTGATAGCAAGCCCTGAGTCCTGCATGGCTGGCCAGGGCTTTTCTCCCCATCCCAGATGTGTGGGCGGGGCATGTCCCAACCCCTACGGAAAGGAAGAAAGTCTGCATTTTGTTGGATTTGTCCACATTTTACCCAGAAAAGCTAAGAAACCTAGAGGGTAATGCCCACCCTGAGCTTTGAGGTGCCTGCCCTAGGATCCTTCTCTCTGTAGCACCTTCCTTGTTCTCTCATCTGTTCCTCCAGCAGTGCTGTGCCCCTCTAGCCCTTGCTCACACGGGCTTGGGTCTAGGAGGTGGCCACTCCTTGGATCTGCAGCTGCAGGAGAAGCTTGGTGCCACGAGTATCACAATTATGCACTGGGGCAGGTTTAAAAACCTGGGCCTTTCCAATTTAATAATAATGCCCAGGAGGATGCATCTGCCCTTTGGGCTGGTGCCCAGGCTCCTGGCTGTGGTACAATGATAAGCAGATTAGGTGATGTGGCCCTTATGCTGGATGACCTGCCCTGAGTAAGCTTGGGGAAGGAAATGGGATTAACAGAGCTGTTTCCCGTTGCCTCAAAGTTACAGATTGTTCACTTCTTCCCTTTTACTTTCTAATGAGGTGGTATGAAAAGCAATTCAAAGTAGTGCCTGGCCCTTTCCAAGCTCTGGGGAAGCATTTAAAGCCATCTGGCCTCAGAGATAAAATGATCTGGCTGAAACTGCCTTCCTTTCCACATTGCCCTAGCTACTGAGTGGGGAAAGCCACCTTACATGGTGTTTCCTACTTCTACAAGGCTGTGACTTAGTTTTTCCTACATCGTCATAGTCATCTCTTTAAAAATGTGATGGAAACTTTATCCAGGCCTGGTTGAGTTGGCTTGCATTTTATTACAATTTTTTAACACCCCATCGTAAATTGGAGGAGCAGCAGAAGGCCTTGAGCTAATTGGATCTGGAAAAGATCCAGGGCAGGATAGTCAGAACTTGAGACTGATTCCAAGGAAGAAATTAAAAAAAAAAAAAAATCCATGATGAGCTATTTAGTGTTGAGTTGCTTCTTCCAGCCTCAGACACCCTGCATCACTGAAGGCTGGGAATGAATTTGGGGCAATATTCCTGTGTTCAGCCTGTTCCCTGCCTCTCCAGCTGTCTGCTTCCAGCCACTGGTGGCGATGGCACCCTAGACTGGACAAGTACTAGTGTCTCTTAGGTGACAGGGCGGGGTCAGTGTCGATAAGACAAGTAGCTTTTGGGTTACCCCATATCACATCAACTGAGCAGAGTTTGCCTGATGCCAGCAATGTCCACAGAGCGCGTGCACATGACAATCTCCACAGCTTCCTATGTGATCCATAGTCCGATCGGACTCCCAGGCCCAGCTGAGCTTTCAAAATGTGGCTCTGGAGAGAAGAGCTTCCCTGCACAAATATAGCTCTGCCCCTACGTTGTCGGCTGAGATCACAGCACTGAGACTTGGGGGCAGGGGGATCCTTGTCAAGGCTTTTCATGGCTGTGGGAGCAGGATCCTCAGCAACAGCAGGATCTCTCAGCATCCTGTTTGCCGTGTGGGGAACAGCTGGGGCCAGGGCTGTTTAGCAGGAGTCTGCAGCTGGTAATTCCTGTTTACATCTCACTGACCCTGGGGCTTTGCCTGAGTCGCATGGGGCAAGATCCCCCCATACCACCACAGTGCCTGCGTGTCCTGCAAGTTATACTGTACCTGATCCTTTCTCGGGTTCAAAGTGGGCTCAGCCCATGCTGGACACCAAGGCATAAGGCTGCCAGGTCTCTGGACATGGCAAATGGCAGCACATGTGCTGTGCCACCCGGGCTTGCCTTAGGACTGGCAGGTAGCCAGCAGGCACAACACTTGACCCTAGCTGTGTATCATTCATCCTCTCTCTCACCTGAGGAGAATTTGCTTTGCAGAGTGTGGAAGTCCCCTATGTCTTGCCTGATGTAGGAGGTGGGAACTGGCTGGGAACAGTGCCAGTGCAGGCAGCACCTGCACTTAGGGGGCTGCAACTTCCTCTGGTCTAGATGCTTAAGTAGCTCCTCTATCCATCTGTGTTTACCTTTCAGTTGAAACCCTAAATCCCTGCAGGCTGGGAGCAAAGCATTATGGCTCAAACACCCCATGCTAGGCTTTTTAGCATTAGACCTGGTTGTCTAAGCCTCTCCTCAGTCTCCACCCTAAAGAAAAACTTCCTTAGCCATGTGTCCAGGTTGAAGGATTTCGTTCTGGCCGTTCCATTTTGCTGCTTTTTCTTCTAGCGTTTCACATGGGGCAAATTTTAAGAGTGCAAACTGAGGGTTCTCCTTGCTCTCAAGCCATGGCCCCCATAGTATGTGCGTGCAGCTGGAACACGCTCTGCATTGTGCACACAGCTGCAGTTGCAATGAGCTTCTCCCAGCCCAGCTCCCTGCTTCCTCCCTGGACACACACACTGCTGTCTTTGTGTCCCACAGGAGGCCAAGGATGAGCTCCAGGCTGGGCAGGGTCTGTGATTCCCCTGGCTGGCTGAATGTGGAAGAGGGATCTGTGTGTCCTCCCCAGAGCACAGAGAGCAGTTGTCAGCACCCAGCAGGCAGCTCCACGCCCCAGCTATCCAGCCTTTGTGGCGGCACTTCCACAAGCAGATTTATTAGCCTTCCACTTGCCCATTGACCTGCCCCCCCCTCCAGGCTGACCGTGGTGGTAACAGCAGACCTGAGGATGCACTCTACAGGGGTTATCAGAGAGCAGGGATGTGTTGGGCATTGTAGGGCTTGCAAGCACCCACACTGACAGGTCTCACTCCATGGCTGTGACCCAGCAGTGGCTTAACATAGCCAGGGCTATGGCCATTGGAGTTTTGGCTGTTCCCAGGTTTAGCGTGAGGGAGATGAAATTTGAGGTCAGCATCTTGTAATGCCTGCAGGGAGCAGTAAATCCATCAGTGAGCACTGAGACTGTTCCCACTCTCTTTCTGCAGCCCAGCTGTGAGTCTGAACACTATTCAGACTGGATCCTGGGAATGAGCTGTTGAAAACCTTATTAGATGCCCCCCAGGTATTCACTCACCCATTAAACTCCCTCACTTTCTAAACTGCTGCACTTGGACTTGCCAGATTGCCCAGTGCTGCTTTCAGTTCAGAGAATTATAGAAAAAAGCATTTTTGCAGCTATATCTATTTTTGTCTGACTCAGTCCTGAAATGGTTGAGAGTAGTTTGGACATGAAGCTCTTGGAGCTCATGAAGCTCATGGGTTTTGGAGGTGCAGCCCTTTTCAGACAGGAATAAGAGAGCAGTTAAAGCTGTATCTGGCTGTGGAAACCGCATGTTTGTCCAGTTCCTGGGCCACAGACTTTGCAAGCTAAAGGGCAAAGCTAGTGCTCGTGGGTGCACAGCATGTTGCAACTGGCAAGGCAAAAGCCGTGCTCCATGATGGAGGTTCATCTCATTATACTGTAAATGTGACTCACCTGCATGGACTTTGATCTCCCATTGGGCTGAAACGCCTGAAACCAAAGCGCAGATGGCTTATGAATGTTCCTTTGCATATTTACTGGAGTTCGGTCAGCTTTGCAGGCCAAACCACTGGATGTATGGCCAAGGCCACAGTAGAAAAGACCTGCTTAAACTTTTCCCATTGAGAAAGCTCTGGGTGGGAGACAGCTGTGCCCTGTGCCTGTTCTGGAGGCTGAGAATTGTGAAACTTTTAGTCTATGGGAACTTATCCTAATAGCTGTGGATGGAAAGATAGCTGCATCTTGCTCCCATGTTGCTTCA
Organism: Mystacornis crossleyi; assembly: GCA_013400655.1. Taxonomy (NCBI): domain Eukaryota; kingdom Metazoa; phylum Chordata; class Aves; order Passeriformes; family Timaliidae; genus Mystacornis; species Mystacornis crossleyi. Next base: position 17,598 of record VYZQ01031004.1, on the reverse strand, counting down.
TTGAGTTACAGAATGTTTTGGGTTGGAAGAAACCTAAAAGATCATCTACTTTCAGTCTCCCCCACCATGGGCAGAGACATTTTACACTAGACTTGGTTGCCTAAAACCCCATCCAATCTAGCCTTCAACATTTTCAGGGATGAGGCATTCACAAATTCTCTGGGCAAACTGCTCCAGTGACTCAGCACCTTCACAGTGTAGAGTCACAGAATACCCTGAGCTGAAAGGCAACCACAAGGATTATCCAGTGCAGCTACTGTCCCTGCACAGGACAACCCCAAGAATCCCACCATGTGCCTGAAAGCATTGTCCAAACACTTCTTGAACTCTGGCAGGCTTGGTGCTGTGACCCCTTCCCTGTAAAGAATTTCTTCCTAATATCTAATCTAAACCTACACTCTTTCAGTGTAAAGTCATTAACCCTTGTTCTACCACTATATTCTCATCTAAAATGTTACTCTCTAGCTCTCTTGGAGGTCCCTTGGGATACTGGAAGCTGCTGTAAGGTCTCCTCAGAGTCTTCTCTTTTCCAGGCTGAGCAACCCAGCTCTCTCAACATGTCTTCATAAGAGAGATGCTCCAGCCCTCTGATAATCTTTGTGATCCTCCTCTGGACTCACTCCAACAGGTCCATGTCCCTCTCATGCTTGAAGTCCCAGAGCTGGATGCAGCACTCCAGGTAGGGCCTCACCAAAGCAGAGTAGAGGCACAGAATCCGCTCCTTCACCCTGCTGCCCACGTTTCCTTGAATGCAGCCCAAGACAATTTGGCTTTCTGTGCTGCAAGGGCACATTGATGGGTCATGTTCAGCTTTTTGTCCACCAAAACCCCCAAGTCTTTCTCCTCAGGGCTACTCTCAATCCATTCTCTGCCCAGCCTGTATTTGTGGTTGGGATTGCCCCAACCCAACTGCAGGATCTTGCACTTGTTGCCCTTGATGCCCTGGTAAGGTTTAATTCTGTCAGGGTGGGCAGTTCCTAACCTGATCCCTGGCTGCAATTTATTCATATTCCTCCCAGGCTACCTGGCCTTGCTGCCATCTTCTGTAGCCTCCCTACAGGAGAGTTTGAGTTTGCCTAGGAGCTTTGTTCAAGCTGCCTTGTTCATTCATGTGGGCTTCCTGGAATTTTTGCCAGTCTTCCTCTTCACTGGGATGCATTGCTCTGGAGCTTGTAGAAGATGATCCTTGAATACTTGCCAGCTTTCTGCCCCTCTTCCCTCCAGGCTTCTACAAAGCAGATCCCTGAAGAGGACAAAGTCTGTTGTGGCTGACGTGTAGGACCCAGTATTTGGCCTTGGCATACCTCGGCCCCTCAATCCAGAACCCTCCTACCAGCAGATCCCACGTCCCAGTCTCTCCTTGGGGTGGATTGATCAATTTCAAAGTGTTTTATACGTGACTTGAATTGAATTTCATCTGCATGATGTCAAATCCTGTCTTTGCCAGGTCTTTAAGGTCATCTGATGGATCTACTTCCAGGCATTCCTCTGGGCTTGTTTTCTTTAACATTATCCACAATATTTCTAAGACAGCGTACCGTGACTTCCAACCCACAATATGGAAGCAGTGAATAGTATGAAAGCCAGGAACATTGTCCTGCTGTTCCTTTCTGTGTATGTCTTTCTAGTCTGACTGTAAGCCATGAGTAGCTCTTGTCACCAGATCAAGGTGCTTTATTTGCTCTAATTTTATACCCATCTTTCATCTAGATGGTATTTCCCTTTCTGACAAGAAGTCTGAATGGGATAACAAAAAGTCCTTTGTGGAGGTCAAAATTTTCACATCTGCTGCTTACCCTTTATCTGCCAGATCTTTGAGAGAGAAAATTTAAATGGTTTGGTACAAAATAGTTCTTAAGAAATCACAGTTGTTTGCCTCTCAGTCCCCATATTAGCCCCTTGGTGCCTCTGAATTAATCCTCTGCGCAGGTCGATTTTCTGGACACTGAATTATGGATCTGTAACTTGACTTCAAGCCTTTTAAACGGGATGCTGTTCTCATTCTGTGCCATCTCCTTGGTTCCACTCCAGCAGTTCTTGGAGAGCGTGACTTGGGAACTGGAGACAGCTCCTCCTCTGATGAGTGTTGCTGTAGCTCATACACATTTCACCTGGCTGAAAGTTCGTGAACCTCTTCTTTCACAATCCTGGCTCATTTCCTGACCCCTTTCTGTTCATCATTAAGGCTGAATGCCGGAGCAGGAGTTAGGTTGTTGGTGCCTAAGAGAGAGACTGCAGTCTCAGCTAGTTATCTTTTTATCATGGTGGTTTGTGAAGGGTAACGGATCTCTTCAGTGAGATATTCACCTCTAGATTCAACTTCTATGTGGAAGCTAAGTGCACAAAAGGCAGCAAAGCCATCAGTTTCTTCCATATGCTTTCCTCAAATGAATAAGAGTGGTGTTCTTACCCACTCCACTCTTGGTCCTTCCTCTTCACTCTCCCAGCGTTGCTTCTCATGTCCGTCACTATCTTTCCAGCACATAAGCTGTCTCCTCCTCACTGGAAGCCATCACTGGCAAGACAAACACTGGGTACAGAGCTAACTGCTTCAGTCTAAGGCCACCTGCAAATGTTTGAGCTTTCCTAATTCTCAGGTCTTTCCTCTGCTCTGATTTTCCCCTCTCCCTCCCTTTGATAAAAAACTGGTTGCAAGGAATTACTATTGCAGCACGGGGATTTCAGGAAAAAAATCTCCCCTAAGAGGAGAGGCAGTCCTGGGACAGCTCCTCAGAGCAGAGGGGGCTTGTCACTCTTGGGAGTTGGGTAGTGTTGGTTAGACAAAACCACCTGGCTTGCACCAGCATTGGCAACAGTCCTGCTCCAAGAGGAACGCTGGACCAGAGACTGTGGAGGCTCTTCCAGACAATGCTGCCATGGGTCTGCAAAAGAACATATTCAGTACATACCAAACCGGGTTATTCTACCACATCAGGAGCACATCTGCACTGCACTTGGACACTGCAGCCCTCTTTTTCTGCAAGGGGGCCCCACGTTACTCATGGGTACAAGGGCAATGCAGCGCATGGAGAGCTGACCTTGCGTTGCTCCCTCAGGCCTGTCACTGCATTTGGAATAGCCTTACTGAAATGTCTGAACTTGCAGCGTTGTTGCTGAGCTTTCTGAGCACCAGAATTTGGGATTTAATAGTAGGGCTGGGAATCCTTCCATCTTTTCCCATGGCCTGGACTACCTGGATGCCCTGGGAGCTAGTGCCTGTTCCACTGTTTTACTATCTTTGCTACTGCAGCAGTAATTAGGATAAGGTATAATTACAAAGTTAGCTCTGGGACATATGCAAGGCCACTGAGCTTCATTGCAAAGCCATCTGTGTTTTCTGCTCCTTTTAGTTCTGTGAAAAATGCAGACCCTTTGGTTTAAAGTGGGAAGGTAGTAGTGATGTAGGTATGAGCTGGCACTAAATTCCATGCTCCCTTCTTGATCCTACAGATGCTTTATCTGTCCTCCCCAAAGTAACCTGTGGGTACCCAAGATGTCAAACATGGCAAGTGTAGATGCAAACAAATTATTGCAGTTTAGGTGCTTGGTGGAGAAATCATGGCCAAAAAATCTGGAGATGTGTCCTGGAGGTCAGCAGGAGATGAAAGAAAAGGTGCTCCCATCTTTTGGAGACACCCAGGATCATCCAGGCAGCACCAGTGATACCTGGCACAGAGGACACACTGGACATGTTTTTGGAGGGTAGGCAGAAGGTAACATACAAAGATGGTTCAGCTTGGCTCTTCTAGCCTTTCACACCAGTGCCTGCCTTTGGAGGATGGAGTAATGGGCTTGCTCCCAAGGCACACCCCAAATCTGGCAGCAGAGAAGATCAATTTTTTCCCTGGAAGTTCACTGCAGACCTTGGAAAATATGGCAGTTTACAGCTTGGTCCCTGAATAAGCTTGTGCATGTTTTTGCTAACTACCACCAGCACTCTTTCCTCAGCCCTCTGATTCACCCAGACCTACCTTGTTTTCACATACCAGCAGTGCCTCAGGAGCTGGGCAGTTATCAGAAGAGAATGAATCACCTAAAACATCCGCTAACTCATTCTGTAGGAGCTCGTCTTACTCATAGCACAAATTCCAACTCTCAGCTGCTCTGAAAATTTTTTACCCACAATATATGCAGCCACACCCGGTCACATTTTTGCCATCTCAGTGAGGGACATAGGCCCACATAGCTAGAAGACAAGGTCAGCAGCTGCAAACCTCACAGAGGGACAAAGGATTTCCCTTCCACTTAGGAAGAGACTGGTACCCATCCCTGATGCTTGTTTTTAGAATTTTTTTTTTTTCCAATGGTAGAGGTTCCCTTTGGTTCTGAGTTTTTCTGCTATAACACCAGACAGGGAATTCCACTTGGTGGCTGGTGCCTCTAGCCCAGTAATGTGCCAGCAGGCTTGTCTTAGCAGGGCTGACCTTTCAGAGAGATGTTCAATTTGATGTCAGCTACAGCTGCAAAGCCAAACGGGATCCAGTTCTGATCCTGCTTTTTTTTTCTACCTTGGCTGGATTGGCTTCTAGACTGCTCCATAAATCATTGTCCAGTGATAAAATACCAAGGGGGGCTGGGTTTGTCTGATGCTACTCTTGAGAAATCAGATTTTATCTCAGTAAAAACAGCCCCTGGGACTTGATGATCTTAAAGGTCTTTTTCAACCTAAACAATTCTATGATTCTCTGGCCTTTGTGCACCATAGGTGTTCTTAGGTAGGAATGTTAATGCGGGCCCTGGATGAGGCACAACAGTACTATCAAATGGTTCTGTTCCAAGAAATAGGAAGATTTCATCATCTTGGGTTTGTGGCATAAACATTTAGGAATCCTGTGTGGATTTCAGGGGGCAGATCTGTTCCGTATTGCTGTACCTTCTTGTACCTCTATATTCCCTTGGACTGTATCCTTAGCCATCACACCCTCTGTGCCAGAAAGTGTGTAAGGTGTTAGAGACCTCAGGTCTCAAGTGGCTTTTTGGTAGGTGAACTACAACATTCAACCAGTTCACTCTGTCACTTCATGTGGGGTACTGTCCCTCCCCTTTGTGGCTGTCCAGCAGCATCAACTGGCTCAGCACAGTCCTGTGGTATAAGTGCGTCCTCCTGCGAGGGCTTATTGCTTCACTCCCTCACAAAATGGCTGGGGTTGGAAAGGACCTCTGGAGGTCATCTAGTCCAATTGCCCTTGTCAAGCACAGCCACCTAGAGCAGGCTGTCCAGCTTCAGAATATCTTCAAGAATGGAGATACCACAGCCTCTCTGGACAATTGTGCCAGTGCTCTGTTACCTTAGAACAAAACTGCCTTCTGGGAGGTCAGCCTCCACCATGTATGAGAACTTAGATGGAGACTGTGCAGCTTCTCTGGGCAATCCGTGCCAGTGATCAGTCATTCTCACATTTAAAAAGTATTTCCTCATGTTCAGACAGAACCTCCTCAGTTTGTGCCCACTGCCTCCAGTCCTGTCACTGGGCACCACTGAAAGCGCCACCTTCACCTTCTTTGCCCCCTCCCTTCAGGTATTTATATACATGAATAAGATCCCTTCTGAGTCTTCCCTTCTCCAGTCTGAACAACCCCATCTCTCACAGTCTTTCCTCACAGGGAAGATGTTCCAGTCCCTTCATCATCTTCATGCCCATGTCTCTCTTGTACTGCAGAGCCCAGAGCAGACACAGTACACGCAGAGTGGCCTCACCAGTGCTGAGCAGAGGGAAGGATTACCTCCCTCCACCTGCTGGCAGCATTTCTCCCAGTGCAGCCCAGGACACTGTTAGCCTTTTCTGCAAGGGTGCACTGCTGGCTCATGTTCAACTTGGTGTCCACCAGGTCCCTGAGGTCCTTTTCTGACAAGCTGCTTTCCAAATGGGTGGTCCACAGGGTGTTCTGATTACTGGCATTGTTTCCTTCCAGGTGCATTTACTTTCCACTTCTCTTTGTTGAACTTTATGAAGTCATTGAAGTTCATTTGCTGTCAGTCCACTTCCCCAGCTTGTCCCTCTGAACGGCAGCCACTCCTCCCAGTTCTGTGTCATCAGTAAACTTGCAGAGGACACAGTGCCCCGTCATCCATATCATCGATGAATATATTGGACAGGATCAGACTCAGTCTTGACACTGGGGTACACCACTAGTCAGTGGCATCCAACAAGGCTTCCTACCCTCGACTGACACCTTCTGGGTCAGGCCATTCATCCTGTTTTCAATCCACCTCATCCTCTGGGTTTAGGAAAGCTAAAATCCAACTGGAATTGAATTTGGATAGGGATGCTCAGACAGTGTTCCTGTATTCCTCCCAGGTTTCCACTCTCTGTGGGCTCCCTTTCTGTATCTGGGTTTGGGCCAGGAGCTCCTTATTCATCTACAAAGGCCTCCTGGAAATTTTACCTGGCTATACATTTGTTGGAATGGAGGTCTCATGAACTTGGAATACTAACCAGATTTTTTTCCTGCCCTTTCCCTTCCCTCCCCACCTCTTCCGTCCAGGGCCTTATCTCATGGGACTCATGCAAGCAGATCTTGGAAGAGGCCAAAGTCTACTGTCCTGAAGCTTGCTTCTCACCCTCCTCCCTCCCCTTGGGATCCTCAACTCCACCATCTCATGGTCACTGAAGTGAAGGCTGCTTTTGAACTTCACTTCCCTCCTTGTTGATGAGTATGAGGTTCAGCACGGCAACTCTCCTTTTGGCTCCTTTGTCACTTGGAAGAGGAATTTGATAGGTGCATTCTGTGAACCTCCTCGATTGCTCATGTCCTGCTGTGTTGTCCCTCCAGCATATATCAAGGTGGTTGAAGTCCCTGATAAGGACACCAGAACCTATGAACATGACGCTGCTGTTCTGTAGAGGGCCTCATCCAGTTGTTCCTCCTGGTCAGGTGGCCCCTAGCAGACACCCACTGTGATAAGATCATCTTTGCCTGTTCCTCCTATTGTCCTAGTCCATAAGGCTGGCTCCTTATGCATCCCCAGGCAGAGCTCCACACATTCCAGCTGCTCACGCACATGAAGAGCAACCTGCCCATTCTGTCCTTCCTAAAAGCCTGTACCCCTCTGTTGCCACACTCTAGTCATGGGATTTATCCTGCCTCAAGACTGCAGCCCTGCAGCTGCACACAGATCTCTGATTGCCCATACTGCATGCATTAGTGTACAGACATGTTAGAGAGTTTCTGGAGAGGCTTTGGGGGATTTCTCCACAGTGGTGCCACAGTTCCTTGCTTAAGCTCAGTTGGTGATTTTGCGATACCCTCCTGTCGCACAACCCTTTGCTCAGCTACCCCATGTGCCACTCCTTCACAGGACTGCTGACTACTTTCTCTCCCCCTGTGGTTCCTAGTTCAGACTGTGGCTTTGAGCACACAGAAGCTCTGACGTTTCCTTGCAGCCGTGCCCATGCTCATGGGTGTGTCAGCCGACACTCGATGTGTCCACTGGCTAATTGAGTTAATTGAGTTTCGATGTTTTCTTAAGTTGCACTGAAGACAGTTTGCATTCCATTGTCTCCGTTCTCCTGTGAGGAACTACTGACTGCAACCTTTTAGGAGCAGCAGTCTTCCAGAAAGCAGATAGCTCTCTGTCTTGCATCTTCCTGCAGCTGTGAGAGCACAAACTGGGCACAAGAAGATACATCCTCAGCGCAGGCACTGTGCTGATGTGTTTCTAGGGCCAGTCCAGTCCTGCTGAAGGCTAACTGGTTGATGACTGCATTAATCTCACCTACTGCAGGTGAGATGGTTTGCTCTCAGAGCAAACTCTAGTCAAAGGTTGATACCCATGCCTTAGTCACTTCCCAGCTGACTTGGAGAGATGTCATTTTGAAAATGTCTTAGGAGGCATGGCTGCCAAATCTCTGGAAAATACAGTTTAGCTCTGAAATCCACTGATTTTCCTCTAAAAAAGTCCCCTTTTGGGGTTTCCCAAAGGTATGGCCTAGGGGGTGATGTTCTCTGCACATGCTTCCTGACAGCCAGGCCAAGTGCTCCAGCTGCTCTTCTCTCAGTAACCACACGCAGGATGTGTCAGCACAGATGCTAGTTCTGTTAAGTGAAGATGTTTCTGCATGGAAACCTGATTCTGAATGTATCCCTAAGAAGGGGAACAGTCTCTTTTGGAGGGAGAAGTGATCCTGAGGTTGATGCCAGGTTGATCCCTCTCCATCGGTAGCTCCAGACTCCAAATGACCTTCAGAAATTGCACCACCTTCATGTAAAACTGGGGCTGAGGTGGTTGTGTTCCTTTCAACCCTATGCAGGTCTGTGGCACCTCTCAGGCTTGTCCCTGCAGGGCTGTAGAGATCACTTGCCCTGAGCTACCCCAGACATCCCCCTTGCAGCCATTACACCAATGTCAAGAGATTCCTTCCTTTCAAATCGTGACGGCTGCTGTCCCTGTTCCTCCATAGCATTCCTGTCCATACACTTTCCAGCCCATGTGAGCATGTGTGCCTACAGCAGTGCTCCCTAGATCTTGGGTTTGGCTCTCCTCCTTTTTCCCTGCTTACCTGAGTCAGGTCACTCCATTTTGGAGGCCAGGTCTTGGGCCTTGCTCCCTGCCAGCCCTTTGTGCAGACGCTGCCCACGGTGACTCCATCCATGCTTAGGAGAGGGACTGTTGCTGTGATTTGCTCTTAACTTTTCAAGAAGGATATTCCTGCCTTTCTTTACAGTGGGCCAGGAGGCAAATTACTTTGGTGCATCACATATTTGCAGAGAAAAGCCAAACAATGCAGTACCCCTGGGGGTTTTACCAACTCAAACCACTCTACCCTCTTCTCCCTGGCTCCACCCTCACTTTCCTGATGGCACAGGATATTCGAGGTTGTAGCCTGCACTTCAGCAATGTCCTTCCAGCAGCCCTGGGTGGCGTACTACTGGGGCTAGTTTGTCAGGTAAGTGGGAATGGATGGTCTGGGAAGGAGCTATGAGAGCTCTTCAGTACCAACCCAGATCCCCCTACCTGGGACAGGGTGGTTTTGGTTGATGTTCTGCTTGTGATGTGGAGGTAGACACAATTCCAGATCACCAGGAGCTGGCAGCTGCCCTCTGGCAGGACACCTGGAGATGTGGAGCTCAGCCTCTGGCTTTTGTCGTGGTGTTCCTCGGCTGAGTATGACAGTCTACAGGGCCAGAGCATTTCCTTGTTGGAGGGCAGTACTCTGCTGTTTGCAGGTCTGGAGAGGCCCAGGGACCCAAGGAACACTGAAAAGCAGCAAAGCTGAGAGATGTTTGCTGGCTCATGGAAGTTTCCAAAGCCTCTCCTGGGAATTACCCTCCTTGGCCTCTGCTGCTGCCTTGTGTTCACTCACCTCCTATCCCCACTTTCTGGCACACTGGTTTTGTTTCCCTTTTGTTTACTGGCTGTAGAGAAATCCTTGGGTATTATCAGCATCTCTGTTTGGACTAATTACAAGTGTTTTGCCTTATTTCATACTTTTCCTATCATCACATGTACCCAGGGGCATGGAGAAATCGCCCCTGCTTTCAAATCCTTGGAGTCACAGCTGGGGGCAGACCACTGGTCCTAGGGCTATTAGCATGCTATATAACCAACAGTCAGGGAAATTTCTGCCCCAGCAGTCTGTGGAGATAGGGACATGGTCACAGCACTCGGTGGGTATCCTAAAGGTACACGCAGCTCTGGTCCTCCCAGGCCTTCCCACGCGGTCCAGCTGGGCCAGCCCCCAGCGGGGAGGGATGGTAAGAGCCTGCACGTTCCTCTGCTGGTGCTCATCCTTTGAGGGAACTGTGTTAGGAGGCTTCCTGCCTTCTCTGAGTCATGTCAAAATCAGTCCCAAATATTCTCTTTGAAGCTCCTCACACAGCGCTGAAGCGATCTTGCCTTCAAAGCAGTTGCTGGAAACAGGCAGGCTGCTTAAAAGGCGCTTGAGCGCTCTCACATCATGTTCAGGCTGTATTAAAATTTTACCGTGCTGTTTCGCACCTCAGATGAATCACAGTTTCTCCTGAAAAGCATCGGGGGTAGAGGGGGAGGGTGGGATGTGTGCAAGGAAGGGGCTTTTGAAAGGGATTATTAATGCACAGAGATGTTTTGGTGTCTGAGAAAAGCCCTGAATGGCAGCTCTGTGCTTTCTTTCTCTGTGCTTATTATCAGTGAAGGGTGTAGCTGCTGAAGAGCTGAACAGAGCGAGGGGAGGACATGGCTGCTGCACAGGCGGGGATGAGCAGGGGAGAGGACGTGGGAACAGAGGGAGGTGGGTGCTGGCTGTCTCCCTGAGAGGCAGTTTCAGGTTACGAGTTCAATGCCTGCCTCCCTTTGGGAGGCTGCAATACGGCAAGTCGTTTCTTGATGTGCAAACAATTAAAAAGAGGGTGTGTGAGTGTGGAAGATGGAGAAAGCAAACACCTCCTCTGGGATCTGGCTGCCTCTGCAGCTGCTCACCTAAGGCACCTCTTGCGGAGGGAGTTTCACACACGAAAAATGGCTGGGGGCATCAGGTTACTTTCAGGATGGAGTTTGAAAGCGTAAGAGATCTGCCTTGAACCTCGGGGTATAAAGGGTATTCCTCACTCTTTTACACAGGCATAGAGTGGGTCTCTTGGGTCATATCAGGGTTTACAGTTGTCCTTTTTGGTGTTCCCCGAAGTTGCCTTGTAATACTGGAGAGAGGGCTGTGTGAGGAGGTGAGAGGACAGGGTGCCTTTATTCCCCTCCCAGCAGCATCCTTGGGCACAGGGAGCACATTTCCTGCAGTGATGGCCTGCCCTGGGGGAGCAATCAGGACTTTGTCATGGTCTCATGAGTTCTGCAGATGCCTGCTGGGTCCTTCAGCCTTGTTTTCTGGAGATGGAGTGTTCCAGTCCCCAAGGCAAGGAAGTGCATGTCTTTGCCTCTTCCTCTTGCTTGAAAATTCCCCGACTCCCTGCACCATCCCAGCCTTGTTGCAAACAGGCTGCCCGAAGCCACTTGTCCTCCTGCAGACTCACATAGCCTGGCCTCCTGGGCAGGTGGAGAGGCCAGGAGAGGAGTCAGACGCTGGCTGATGGGGTGGGAAGCGCCTCCTTCCAGCTCCCTGGATGCTGAGGTGCTGGCAAGGAGGGAGCAGCTGGACTAGTGTGTGTTTCCATCCCAGCCCTCTCAGGATTTCGGCATACAGGGCTGACAGCACTTGAGGCCTGTGTGTGTCAGGTGCTGCCACAGGGTCTGCTTTCACTGGGCAGACCCATCACACAGCAGCCGGATCAAGGATGGGAGAAACCCTGGTGCTGCTCCTGACAGGGGAGGATGCTTTTCTCTTTCTGCTCACTACCTATTCACTCCAGAACCAGAAGCAGATGGGGCAACCTCTGTTATTTTTTTCAATGCTAATTTTCCGTTCTTCTTTGCCTGCCTCAGTAAGCCAAGCACCAAACCAAGGGCTCTATATATCCTCTGGGAGTAAAATTCCCCTCAAAACAAGCCTTTATTTCTTTCTACTGAAGCTGAAATGTGCTGTCTCCCTTATCTAAAAGCAGTGAGGAGAAGAAGATGCACACAGGCCTAGTTCAGCCTGCTGCCACTCCCTCTGTCCTGGTTGATTTGCCACTGCCCCTCGTCATACTGACGCCTGTCACTCTGCTGACAGCATGAGAGACAAACACCAGTTTGCCTTGGCCAGAAAACTTGCCTTGCAAAGAAAAAAAAGCCAGCTCAGGGCTTTTCACTTGGAGAGAAAGAGAGTGAGAAGAATAGACTTGAAAGCAAATTCCCATGTTTTTTTGCTTCGGGTGAGAGCTTTTCCCACGCTCCATTGGAAGGAGTGCAAGGAGCAAATGTTTCCCAGTGCCTCTAAACACCGGGAGCAAGGAAAAAAGCCAGTCTATTGGAGAGAGGCAGAAATCAGCGATGTGCGCTCCCGCAGTGCCTCGTGCCTATGGGTCTGCTCCTTCCATGCCAATGGCTTTTCCAGGCCTAGCTAAGCTCTCTGGTTGTGGCGGGAGCGTCAGGACCCTGGCGTGCTCTGACATGAGGACAGGTGGTGTTTGCTGTCTCCCTCAAAGCTGCTCCATGGTGCCAGCGGCTGCTGCTGCTGCTTCTGTGAGAGTCCCAGCTACCACACCAGGAAGAGGCTGGTGGATTTATTTCCCAAGCTGACATCTGGGAAGCTGCTTGACATTTTTTTGTGTTTGCCTGGCACTGGCCAAAGACCATTCTCTTGCTCTGCAAGACTTTTGCTACTCTATCCAAGGAAGGTTGGGAAAGCATGTATGGTTTGCTCCATCTCCCAGATCAGTTGCTTTGCCTGGCTCAAGCCCTGTCCCTCACCACCCTTCTTTCGTCTGATTCCTGATTCCTGTCTTCAGAGTCAAGAATTGACTGAAAATTGATCTGAAAAATCAATTCACATCTTGCCTTTTGCCTGTCATCATCCCAGTCTTCAGGAGCAACCTTTTCCAGAGCACCAAGTGCTTTGGAACCTCCCCCCATCCCTTCCAAGTCCATGTGCTTTCCACAGGACGCCAGTGTTTAGCAGCCCGTCTCCAAGAGGGCTGTGTGAAACCCATCTATGCGTGGGAGAGCGTGCCCATGCAACTCGCACCCTGGGAACCGGTTCACCAGCTCTGCAAGCAGAGGCCTGCCTGGTGAGGGAGTCTGTGCCTCAGCTCTTGAGGAGCCATGTGTCTTCAAAACACCCCAAGAGACGAGAGATTTGAGGGCAGCTTTTGGAAATGAGGAACCAGCTGAGGCTGGGGATGCTCAGCAGGCATCCATGAGGATTTGGTTCAGGATTTTCGAGGAGACTCACGTCAGGGGAAGTTTGGAAGCCGGTGCTCACTAAGCTGTTTAGAGATGTAGGCCCTGCTTCATCCCAAGGGACTTGGGGGTGCTTGGAAATCTGTCCTGAAAAATGCCCTAGCAGCCTGGTGATCCTACTGCTTTCTCCAGCTGGCCAAGTAAAAGAGCATTTGTGGCAACAGGGGGTCCCAGTTTTAAACATAGCACTGGTGTCCAACTGCTGGTGCATCTCGGCATCTTCTCATCAATGAGAACCATCTCCTTTGCCCCCCTCCCCTTGCCTTTGGTCTTGCTCATAGAAAGCCGTGACTGTATCCTGCAAGCGCCCGTATCTGCTCCTGTGATCTCCCTTTGTTTGGCTGCCAGCTCTCTGCACCTGCGTGCATGCCTGCTCTCCCTCCCTGCTGCAGTTAGTCCTTCCCTCCCCAGCCCATGGGCAGGAAAGTGGGTTTTAGCCAGGTCCAAGGGGTAAGGGAGTATTTGGCAATGGCAAGCATTCCCACTCCAGTGGCAGCCCAGCCGTAGGTGGGATGGTACACACAGGCAGCTTGGTTATTTGTGAATGAAACACGAGTTGCTCTGTGATTAACCCTCTGAAGGGATCCTGCCCAGATCTGTCCCAATGGGAGCTGGAATCTCCATGTTTCTTTTGCTAATTGAGCCTGAATTGTATTAGCTAATCCCATCCCCAAATCCCCCAGCTGTCCAAAGCTTAGTAAGAGCAACCACGCACGCCGGCTGGGAGTTTGTGCTTGTCTCCTGTTGGGACAGGGACTACTGTAACAAAGTGTGTGTGTAGTTTTGGAGTGGGATTTTTCTGTTTGTTTGGTTTCTTTTTT